>WYDF02089800.1:0-10917 GCA_009867245.2 Adranes taylori | reverse complement strand
CTCTAGAGCTTCGCTACTAAAACAGTTTTGGCATTCTATGAAAACATACCCCTCTTTAAATATTTTTTCTGAAGAAAATAAATGAGGTCCTTTTATAAAACTACTCCACTTTGTAGTACATACATGTCTAATAATTCAGAAAATATTTCAATCAAAAGTATTAAGTAGGAAAAGAGGTAGAACTTCGCGCGATTTACAAATAAACGATATTTTCGTTCAAGACGGTCGCATTCCTCGTAATCTAATTAAGCTTCTTTTTCTCATCTAATAAACATTTATTGCTACACAAATCTTTACTAGAGTATTGATGTGATGAAATTTTAATTTGTTTTAATGTAAGTCAGATTTCATGTGTGCGTTTTGAAACACAAGTCATTCTTAAAATTTTTCTAGTCATTCTATTAGATCCTTGCATGCAGTTTATGTGCCCAGCGGAAGCACTTGATACACCCGATCCATATGTCTTTTTAAGAAACTTTCAACTACCGAAAATTATCGAAATAATGAGCCACTACAAGTTTATCTATTAACATCTCTAACCTAAAAGTCAATGAATTGGGGCATATTTATAAAATGGCATTATGGAAGAGCATTGTTTTAAACTACTTTCTTATTTTAACATTATTAAAATATGCCTTACCTTGCCTGATGAATAGACATATGTAAAGAGAATCCTAAAAATTATTTTTTTAAAAATAACGAAACTTCATGCGCAACCCGACTCACAACAGCCACTTGGCATGTTGTGCCCTGCTACTTTTCAGTGTCAATTATAGGATGCAGCACTAAATAGCAAAGTAAATCAACTTCCTGGAATTACGAAACCACACGAAATTAGGGCATCTTACCTTACTAAACATTTCAAGTGTATAAACCGTATAGAACAATGGACGAATGGCGATCATCATAGAACAATGGATTTGTCGGCGGGATTGTGTTACGAATTTTTCACTTATCAAAGCAGGATTGTGGTTTTGTTATTATTCTCTTTGTATAACTACAGTTCCGCAATCTTTCTTTTCGTAACATAAATAATCTTTGTGTGCATGATTCTCAAACAGGGGATGAGGAGAAATATTTGTTGTTATTTTATTGCTCACTCATATAGTTGTAGGTAAACAGATATAGAACACAATAACAGAGTTACATAATTAGGTTTATTGAATCAAATATGTATAATATGTATAAGGACTCTAAGTGCGATTTTCAATTGACTGACATTGTATTGTGAAGCTGATTATAATTTAACGGACAGTTAGGACGATCCATTACCAAAAGTAAAAGTAAAAAGTAAAAAGATCAAAACTAGCGAACTAGATGTAAATTGGTTCTAGTTATTATTTGTTGTTCGGTTCTGAGATTGGTTATAATTGCAATTTTTTTTATGACACGTCAGCGCACAAATCTATAGATGTTCATATTGGTTTGATTGAATGGTCGCAACGTTGGCTTTATTGTTGGCGATTGTGAGCATGTCGTCATCCAACTATTGAAAAAAAATCAAGAAGTAGAATACATGTAGATCTTAATCGTTGTTGAAAAAATCGATGGATGATGAGTTGGCTTGATCGGTCTGCTTGGCTTGACCATTGATAGCCGCTTCGTCCTAGTTCCATCGAAGGGTCAGTTAACAGGGGAAGGGTTAAAAATGTAAATGCGAGAAGAGACAAATGAAGAGAATAAAAAAAGTCTGCAGAAGTATAGGCTGCATTGTGTAAGTTTGATGTTTATAATTTGATCGTAGATATTTGTTCTAAATGTAATTTTGATACTTGATTACAAATGAAAATGATTAAATACTCTAGCTACTTCTGAACAAATCATATCCATGACTGCGATAAACGCTCGCTGACCGCAAATGATAGATATGGTCATTTTTATTGTTAATTATGACATCAAATAGGACGGGTTTCTCACGTCACAACCGAAGAGCACAATCCACAAATTGCGCATGAAGAACGCTAGCTTGAATGGGTCCTTATATATAAAATTAGCTGGCAGAAGACTCCTCTATTGTATTGCTGGTGCCATTTGGTGTAGCTGGCGACTAGATAGGCGTATCTTGAAGGAAAATACTGCTAGACAATTTTGCTGCAAGAAGTTTATAACTTTGACCAAGAGAAAACTTTCTTTGGTCCATTGAGACTTCTAAGGAATAATGTTGCATTACTTTGCTCACGAAAATCTAAGAAACTATAAATTGCCCTCTCCTCCACCAGAGTAATAAACAATCAAAGATTCTTCAAGAGCTATTTCCTTCCAATGTACAAACTTCCAATGGGGAAAACTATCAGACTATCAAACTATAACACTAAGAAGACTATCAATCGGTCGTAAACACAAGGGGTCATGTGTGTTTCTTTTTGGGACATGTTAAAGGTCGCATTTATATTTTCCCGCTAAGATTTATATTTTGACGAAGAAGCCAAGGAGAGTGATAGAGAAAATGGGGATGGTATGGGAGAAAAAGTTTGGGGAGTCAGAATGAGTTTGAAGATTATGGACGTATGTGAATAGTATAATGTTGTACGGAGCGGAGGTATGGGCGGTAGATGAAAGAGGGAGGATAGAAAGAGTGCAAGTTGGATGTGTGAAAAGGATGTCGGGATTGGATAGAAATACTAGGAATGAGATAGTAATGTAGGAGATTGGAACAAAAATGTGGATAAGTGGAGTAAAAAAAATGGAGAAGGAGAAGGTATGGAAAGATGAAGAGAGAAGGTTGGTTAAAGAAGTGTGCATTGAAGGAATGCTGAAAGAGGGAAGAATTGGTGGTGTGAATGAATGGATTAATGAAGAATAAATGAAAGCAGGTATAATAGTAAGTAAATTTGGATTATGGATGAGGAGGATATGGCTAAGTATTTAGCAACAGGAAAAAGTATGGAAGAAAAAGAATGATTGCAAGGTTTAGATGTGGAAATGAGGAGGGAGGAAATAAGTATTGGATGAATGAGAAAGATAGATTGTGTAGCATCTGTGGGAAGAAAGAAGAAAAATGGATTCATTGGATGAATGAATGTGATGGGATTGAATGGAGTGAGAAAGAAAAGGAGTTGCAGAAAACTGGAGAGTACGTGTGGGAAAAGAGGGGAAGGGGTTAGATATAATGAAAAGGATTAAGTATGAAAGAAGGTAAATAGGGTAGGTTCGAAAAAGGAACAGAAATGTAAATAAGTAGGTGATAGATACTGGAGAATATAGAAATACAAATAACAGAGAAGAATAAATGAATAGGGGAGGTGTGAGAGGAAAAAAAATGGTGTGAAGCATGTAAGGAATTTAAGGGAGGAGTGTAAGAATAAAAGATGCTGGATGAGTATGATTGATGGTGTATGGGAGAAGTTGTGGTAGAAGAGAGGTGTGATAAGGATTGTGGTTCGGGGGAGAGGAAAGGAGGAGTGTATTATGTATGTGGAGATTAGTTAGGGGTAAGGGAAATAACCGTTTCTTCTCACTCAATATGTTTTTGTTTTGTTTTTTTTTTCTTGAAGATGAATTATTGTTAATTGATTATATGCCAATAAAGGTTGATTTATTTATTTATTATTTTACCGCTACCCACTAATCTCTATGATCCTAAACACCGAATAACAAGAGTCATCGACTCAGTGGAGTGTCACATGCTGATACGCGCCTAGGAAAAATTCTCTTAGCGCATTGATTTTGCGATGCCGAATAAAAGTTGATTTTGAAAAGAATACTTGTGACTTGGCTGGAGTTTTAAATTACTTTTTTTTAAATAAACCTTGTACCAATAAATCCAGAAATTTTTGTACGGCAAATAAGGAATAAGACTTAAATAAAAAATTCTAATGTTCTCAAATCAATGTTTATTCAATGAAATGATAAATTGCACTAAGAAAAAATAACAATAAAAAACAATAACAATATATAATATATATATTATCAGGTGATAAAAATAAAATAAAATTTAATACTAAATAACAACTAGCTGGGTCAATGTCCGTGGGTCGCAATGTGTATTTTATATATGTTTTGTAGGTCGGATTACGCTAATATTTTTTATGAAAGGAGGTTAGCTACTGCACCAAGGACACCGGAACCTTCGCCGCCAGCATTTACAGAACCGCCACCTTCGGCATTAGCTCCTCCTGATACTTCAACATGAGGAACGTCAACACTACCAACGTTAGCATCTACATTAGCACTTGCATTTGCATCTACAGCAGAATTGGCATCTGCACTAGTTTCAACTTTAGCATCAGCATCACCAGACGTATTTACACTGACTTCTATCTCGTTACCTGAAAATATAAAAAGTAATAATTAAATATTATTAAATATCAGAAATATTTATACTCGATTGTTTTTGTTCATGAAGCAAACCCCCCAATTGGTAAAATTTTTATGCATTAAATGTATAGGATTTTAATACTGTTACAGTTTACTACGATTGGAAGTCAGTTGATGACGATTGCACACATTATAACCACGTTAGATTTATGGCTGTTAGTTCTGCAAATTATACTGAACAAAGAATATTTATTTGTGGAGTTTACACGAAAAAGAAAAACACGTTACAAGATATAGAATTCAATGAAAGAGCAGAAAAGTAAAAATATCATTATATAACGGTTCTAATGCATATATAACATAAAATAGAAGAGAACTCATTGTTAAAGTAGACAAATGTGGGAAAGAAAAATGCAATAATATAAAACGCTAGCTAATAAAAAAAAATTAGAATCTAAATTCAGTTAATGTTTTCAGGAAGACAGTGACCTTGGCTAATACTCAAAGTTTTCATTTAAATAAAGATATGGATATCTTTATAATGTAAGTAGATGACATGATTTATGAACTAACGCAGCAAACACAAAACGATGAGAAGATTAAGATATATCATTATCCCACAGATTTACTACGGGACACTGCTGTTTCGTAGCAAGGAATATATCACATCTTGGAAAGTTTTAAATTAGTTTAAATCGGTTAGAAAATTTAGTAAAAGACCATTTTGAATATATTTTAATTTGAAATTTAAATAAGAAAAAATATTTAAAGGTCTGTTTAAATTAAAAATTCAATTCAGTTTCAAATATTATGAAAGGCTTATTTTATTATTGAATGTTTCACAGGTAGTGTTTTAATGAGCGTAATTTTTGAACATAATAATGTAATTTGATTTCAATCAATGTTTCTATTGCGTCTATTTTTCTCTTTAAATTGTCAAATCAACATAAAATTTTAAAACACAAATATATAAAAACAGGATAACATCGTGGTATAATTTATTGTTTATTTTTTCTTTCAACTTGGATGACAAATTTGCAGAATATGCATAATAACAAATTAACTACGGATTTTGGAATTTATTCACAAGTCTAAAGTTACTTAGTTATTTTTAAGTTTATACTTTGACTTGATTTAAGATAATCTTAATCTGCATTTAAATGTCCAGAACGGATTAAATTTATGGCAAATAGACGCTAAACTTTCGTGTTTGCGAAGTAAATTTAACGACGCCTGATCGTCACTTTAAAATCTCGCAGCAGTTGAGCTGCAAATCTTAATCGGGACTTAACCGCAACTTAGCTGCATTTCGTTGCAACCAGCTATGTAACAAACGTTTCACGCAATAATTGCAATCGATATTTGCCGTCAATATGTATCGGAGCGCAACGTCTTTGAAGGGTCTTTGAAGTGTGCCATTGAAGTGTAGTTGAATTAATTTATGTCAAACATTAACGTATCATTATAGAAGAATAGATTAGCTGTGTAAAAGGATTGTAGAGGTTTTAAATAATAAGGATGTAAAATTAGGACAGTTGCAAATTAATGACGAAAATAGAATAAGAAATAGATGACTTTATCGTAGGGAAAATTGTAAATTGTTATGGGCTGTAAAAAAATAATGTGAAATGAAAAGTACTAGTGCGACGATACGAAGCTGTGCATGTGCGAGTACAAATTACGATACATAATATTATAAAAACCATTGGTTCTCTAAATGAGTAGATATATAAAGAGTTTTATAAGAATTTATCTCGAGGAGGAAAACGTCCGAGGATATTACACATTATAAACAAATTGGAAATCATTTTTAGACATCTGATGTCTTATGTCGGACATTTGGAAATCTTATGTCGAACATTTGGGCCAGTTTAATAAAGGTAATAGTTATAACTTAGTAATATTGAATTAATTTATGAAATTTGTGTCTTTATGTGGAGCCAGAGTTTCAAATTTTCACTAACAATAAAAGTTCTAAGAAAGATCGTTGATATGTTTGGTTTTTACTACATTTACCGGACATTCATTTAAGGAATTTATGAGACTTTATCGTATAGTGACCAAGTTAGAAAATTTAACGGAACTTTGATCGATCTATTATTAACTAGAATATATAAGGGTTCCGAAGAAAAACAGACGATAACATACATTAGAATCAAAAACACTAGAAGATGACATATGTCGAGAAACGAAGTAAAGGTGTAGAACATAATGCAACTTAAAATTAAATAAAAAGTGAAGTTGGCAAAGCTTGAAATCATATGAAATCATATGATTGACAACCATTCGTAAAACTGCAAAATGATAGATATTTAGTTGAACACATACTAGAAATTCAACTGTTGTTACATTAGTACGAGCGCATTAAAGAAATACAAAATTGAGACGAAATTGACAGCAATAACTGCGAATGTGACTCGTTTTGAGAAAACTAATGATGAAGTCATTATAGTAAACAAGAACAACAATACGAAATAAATACATTTCCTTCATAAAATTTTCTTTTGTGACTAAAATTACAGGTCTTTTGATAACAGATAAAGTTAAATAAAATTGTCAGTAAACAGATTAAGAATTACGAGATGAGATAAAATCATAGACTAAAAACTTTAGAAAATATGTGAATTAATCACGAGGACGTGATTATATCGAATATTCGAATCTAAACTGTTTTCTCGTCAAAATTAAATTAACTTAATGTGAACGGGAAATCAACTTAATGCGGTATTTTATTACTTTATTTAATATATGCATATCAAACCATCTTGGGAGTAGATTTATAACAAAAGAATTGGTTTCATTTCTAAACAAATATTTTAATCTAAACTGGAAGAATTTAAATAACATTTCTTTGGGTATGTATTTCGTTTTCTGCACTATTAATCTAATTCCTAAAATTTTTCTGAAGTAGTAGGCGTCTTTTTTTTAAGTTTCGGTATTCAATTCTAGTGAACGCCGAAACAAAAAAAACGAGTTGTGCTTATCAATATATGAAACTGCTTGTTATATATATGAAACTGCGACAAGCTTGTTTGTTTCTAGATATGCAAATAATTTATTTATTACCTGCAGAAGCTCCTGCTGCAGCAGCAGCAGCTTCAGCTTCAGCAGCGGCTGCTGCATCGGCTCCACCTTTTCCGCCTTTACCTTGTTGATGTTTGTTTTTCCTGGGGTCGCATTCTAGTGTAACGTTATGTTTCTTAAGTACTTCATCGACTTTCCTTTCTGTGTGTTTGATGGCGGCTTGTGGATTTAAACGAAGTGCATCATGTGTTACATCGTGGGCAAGTTTACCGGCTCCCTTAACGACTTTCCCGGTTTCCTTATCAATATTTTGCACAAGATTACCGGTTTTCTTTAATGTGGTATCTACTAAACTGAGAGCTCCATTGAGAACACCATCAAGGCGTCCATGTACAGCATTGTCGACAAGCTTGTTTGTTTCTTCTACAAAAATTCAAAAAACTATTACAACGATTTTAATAAAATTATGTGTACTATTATAGCAGAATACAACTCAAATCGTTTCAAAGAAAATCATATTTGTGTCTCAAACATGTGATAAGTAAAGTCTTATTGTATGAGTATAACGTCGTGAATATTGCTCTAATGAACCATTTTCCAGTATAATAAAAATGTGCAATTATAAACTCGAAGAAATATTATCACAGACTTATAAGTATACCATTTGATTGTCTGGATAATTGCAGACAGTTGATTGTTATACAAAAAAATTTAACACATTGAAAATTAGATATTCTTAGATTAGCCCAATTTAAAATTGGACTTTTGAGTCTCATAAAGAAAAAGAAAATCAATGTGATTTACCAATAAGAATAGGCACTCTTTGGAAACTAAAAATAATAAAGAGCAAAGCAAATGAGGAAAATTATCTCAAACATTTATGGAAAACGAATGTATTGTATACCAGTGGTTCTCCACATTTTTATTATGGCTCATTTTGGAAATGTAGAAAATTCCTATGGTTAATATGTGGAATTATTTTAGTTTCGACCGTGGCATTTTGCAGCAGTTTTCTTGGCTCCCTATTTCTAAAAATTTCTCCTGTGGCCTATTAAAATAATACGCTGTGGCTCTCATAGGAGGCAAGGATGGGGTGGGGGAGGCATATGTCTTAAATAGAGAACCTCAGGTGTATACGATGATATAAAAATCTTTTCTTCTGTTTTCTCTATTTCACAGAAAATATAGCTTATAGGAAAGCTATAGTAGTATAAAAGTCCCATGATGAATTCTTGCTTTATGTTGTAAAAGAGTTATGCGGTTACATTATTTCGATATATATTCAGAATTTTCGACATAATATAATCCATAATTACATGACTATCGACTTTGACATTTTAAAGTTTTTTATTTTGTTAAACTTTTTTTAATATTTTTTTTGTAAATGTCAAAACGTTCCGACTTTGTAAACTTAGTCTACATCGCTATTTGAAATCCTGAAAGTTGATAATCATTTTATTTTGTATGTACGTTTAACGCATTTGAATAGTAATGGAATTTATTAAAATGTATTAATTTGAAGATACTTACTGACAATAGGTTGCACTACTTCTCCAACTGCGTTACTAACATCTCCAGTGACTTCTACAAAAATAAATAAATTTTATTATTAGACTGAAATGCAGAATTCTTTATATTAAGAAAAAAGGGTTTAATTTCCTTTTGCTTGTTTTCATTGAGTCAAAAGTTTCTTCTTAACCAACAAGTAAAGTAGTATATATTTGTGAGCATTGTATGATTTTGAAAGTAGATTATCTAAACAATAGTGTGGCAATTAACCCACTTCGTCTTTTGTTGATAAAACCTCGCACATAGCTAGTGAACATCGTTTATTCAATGAATTTAATTGTGACGTAGTTCGTTAGAGGATGAAATTAAATAAGATCGTTTAAAATCGATTATTGGGGCTCTGAACATCGATGTCGTGCGTGGACTGATTAAAGCATTCTGTAACATACATTCGATATGGCATGTACATTTACTTGTGAAAAAGCTGTGTATGCTTTAAATCCTGCGTCATTTAAAAATCCCTTGTGTCCGATTAATGTAAGAAAATGCTTTACAAATGTAATCATCATGTTTGAAAAGCCCTTCACAACATTGTTAGTGATGACAAATCCTTGTATTTAAAAGTATGAATAGGAAAATAAAGAAAACCCCACTTTACAAGTTTTCCAAAAAAAGTTAATTTGAAACTTCCAATCATATTGAAGCATATGATCGCCGGTTTGTTTGTGAAAAACTATATATATATATATATTATAAGCGTAGTATTAGAGAATCGTAGAATAGTGTCATCTCAAGAATCATTTATTTACAAGAATTGTTCAGAGAAACATAAAGAAAACCATTGGACGCCAGATTATTCTCCATCATCACAAGTGAATTCACATATATCGGCACAAATTGAGCACTCAGAATCTCGAATTGATTGCTGAATTAGCTATACTATTGTGATTTGCAAGCAAACAATTTTTGGTCTCAGATATAAAGGACAACGATTTTCGACGCCTGAAAAGGTGGCTGATGCACTTCAAACTCATTATTTTAAAAATACTGGATTCATTACGAAAAAAAAAAATGTTATGGAAATTGCTTCGAACATATATAAATATGAGTCCAATATTGGAGAACATTTTGTAAAACAAAGCAAGTTTCGAAAAGTGTTGCTAATAGATTTTGGCAACAGATAAAAGGAGGGGCGTTATTACTGTAAAATTTTACTTGGATATGGATATGAATATTACAAAACACATCGAGATATGAATATTACAATGTATTTCATTACAGGAATAAATCACAGTGTCCTTCATTAATATATTGCAAGTAATTTGGCAGTAATTTGGCTATATAAAAACATTATTACTTACTTGATACTGATTTGGCTAAGTCTCCAAGACCGAGAGCAACCAATGATTGGCAGACAAGATCATCAGATAATTTCACAACTTGACATATGAGTGTCATGAATGGCTAAATAAAATAAAAATAGTAAATTATATATTTTCAAAGTGATTAAAATTCCAAATTATATTTTTTCGGTCAGAACAATATATAAAGTGAAATTACAATTAAATTACTAGTCACTGCCTATAGATTTACAAAAAAATGGTGCAAAATGTTGCAATTAAACAGACTGCAATAATTTTTTTGTTTTATATTGTAGCCGATTGTTTAGTTGGCAGTCGGCGATGTAACGTGCGAAGAAGATTCACGCAATAATTCGGTCGATATTTGTCGTCATGTAGATAGGATACGAGCACAACGGGGCTCTGAATTATTTACGTCAAATATTAATATAACATTAAAGGGTAGATTTTATTGTGTTTATAGAAAATGCTGATGAGATGTTGACAATTGTACAGAAAATTGATTATTACTCTTAAAGCGTGAAAATTGATTGTCACATTTAAAGGACTGCAAATGTTTTAATTAAGAAGGATGTAAACTGAGATAAAACACACAAGAAATTCAAGCCATATACAGAATGAAGGATGAACTACTTATCATAGGGAACATTTTAAATTGTTACAGGTTAACAAAAAAAAAATATATGAAATGAGAAGTACTAGTGCCACAACGAAGCGGACAATGTAGGGTTAGAAGCTACCATGCACAATTAAAAAAAAAATTATT
>WYDF02089779.1:0-10917 GCA_009867245.2 Adranes taylori | reverse complement strand
AAACTTATTTAAAAGACTTATTTCAAATGTTTTCAATCACTTAAATTTACGTCTCCATAATTTGAATCAGATTTGACTTTTTTTTTAATCAATATAAACTTTGTGATATGACTATGATAATGTCATTAAACTTCACTGTTATTTATATTTATATGAACATGCACCAGATATAGTGTAATTTTAAAAAACTTGTAATGTTAATGTTATGTAAATGTTGATGATATATTGTTTAAGGATGTTGGAGCGTTTTCTTTTTCGATAGCAATGACGAGATATAATCCAGAATCAATACTTAGGTTTGATATCAATTTTCAGAATAAACACAGTACAACACATTGATAAGTAGTAACATAAAGTAAAGTAAGTAACTTCTATATAACCACAAATGTCGTCACTTCAGTGTTATCCAAAATGGAGACGTGATAAGACTTCACTCGATCTCCAGATAATTATTCTACTTTATTACATTTCTAACATTATTATATATATAATTTTATTCTTAAAAAGTGAAACTTTAATATTGAGAATAGTTTTTTAGTTTGATAATGGGCCTAGTTCCCGAAAACGTTCGGTAGAACATTATATTAAAATACATGTCGATGAAGACGAAAATTTAACTTCAATCAATTGATATTTATTAATGTTAATATATTTCTATTGCTAGGCAGATTAACGTCTAGTGAGGTAATCGTACATAAATTGAACGGATATAATTGTCGCCAAAAATTTAAATTACTAATATAGATGAAATGTGATAAAGATTGATGAAAAATTTATATATATATATATATATATATATATAATGGCAATGAACGAATTATGTAATATGTATACGAATTATGTATACATATTTCTGAATGGGCTATGAAGAAAATGAAAGCATAAGAAGTAATTGTATAAATAAAATGAATAACCAGCAGGATGGGATAAAAAATGTCCTGATGGTAGTAAATAATGTTGAGAGGAGACTTACATAGAAATAAAATTAGATGGAAGAGTGTTTGAATACCTGAGATAAGAAATATGCATGAAAGAGAAAAGAATAATTTGAAAATCGTATACGGTAGCGAAGAGAGTGGTGACTGAATGTGACAGAGAGAGTTTCTGAACGGAAGAGACGAAGAGTACGTATGGGATATGGGGAAATAGAGACCTGATAAGACTATTGGGTTAAGGAGTATTAGGGAAGTGGGTAAGAAGAGGAAGAAAATATTAATACCGAGATTTAGAGACTTTGAATCTTATAGAATAGTGTATAATAAATGAAATATAGAGGAATTATTGATAGCAAGAAATGAAAGTTAAGAAGAAGTAAGAAATAAATTTTATCGATGATTTAAAAAATTTCACGATTTAAAATTAAGACGATATAAAAAGTAAGCTAGGAAAACTTTAATTGTATTTATTTTTTAATTATTTTAATAAGTTATGAACAATTAAAGCTTAATTAATGATATTCTACAAAGCAACGAACTAATAAATAATTGATTTGATATTTAATTTTGCAGTCATGCTTTGATCTCCAACGAATTGATAGTGTAAGGAAATTTTATTCTTGTTTTCGTATTTGTTTTACACTTTATCTGTGGCTTGTATTTTTCTAGTTTGGCTTCATGTTGCTTCATGCTTTACACGTTTTTTTTTGTAGACGTTTTTGTTAAATTTATTTTGCGTAAGAATTGCATAGATCTTTTGTATTTTGTTATATACATTACTGATACATCATTCACACTTCATATGTGACCGGTTTCGGGAACCCAGTACATCTATCATTTATATCTGAGTTTTGATTTTTTTTGTTAGTTTTCAACTATTATGTTTGAAAACCGGTTTTGTGAAAAGAATTATTGCTTTTTATTTTGTTTTCTTTTAACAACAATTTAATAACGACAATATCACACGCGGAAACCGGCGAGCCCAGAAACAAACAACACAGTTTGCTTAAACTATAAAAATTCAGTTAGGCTCTGAACAACCTTTAGCAGGTTGGGATGCCTAAAACCGGCCCTAAAATAAGTATATAGTGTCTCTAGTATTAATAATATAAATAATGCAATGTAACATGTTATAACAAATAAACGATGTATTATGTGGGATTTAAACTTCAATATTAATGATGTTTGTGATTTTATTTTGGTATTTTAAAATTTTATTCATTTTTTTGTAGTTGTTCTTGTTAAGAGTGCTTATATGAAACTTGTGTTTATTTTATTTTGCCGAAGAGTATACTAAACTTGTCTGCTTTTTTATTTTATGTGTACGAGAAATCTCTGAATCATTTTACTAATAGATTTTGAAAGGTTTCTGGGTATTATAGATGAATTACATTGTGACGACGTCGAGTCTGTCACAATAATGGCACAACTAAATAATTTACTCTCTCGCTCTTCAGGAAGTTGCTTCGGGCGCCAGGTCAGTTTATAGTGAGACCGCACTTTGAACTGATGTTGGTGTTCCTCGGTCCTCAGTTACTACTGAGGGCTTAGGTAGCAGCGAGTTTACTGAGTTGCCCAGAGGTTCTCTTTCTTACTATAGGGTATCTGTAACTGAATTTAATACTAATAAGTGAAACAGCATTTAAATTTATAACAGAATCGTGTATTGCTACTCTATACACAAAATGAACAGCCAGAGAAAGAAAAGTATATTCAATCAAATGTTAATACTAAAAAAAAAACAAATAAATGTTAAACGTAATATGCGGCATTAAAGCGGTCACAAAAAAAACCAATGATAGCAAAACAAAAACGGCGCATAGCAAAGCGGTACTACAATATTAATACTACAAACAAAAACGGCGCTTAACGAAATCCTAGCGGTGCGGTTAAAAAATGTTCAATGCGGTGATAACTTAATGAGACGGAATAAAGTTAGCAATCATTCACACGCAATTCATACGTAGCATCGTAGTCTATTTAGGTACGATGAATGAATGGTCAGGACGACAGGTAATTTATTATTTCAACAAGACTCGTAACACAGCCAGTTGCGCTGCTGTTACTGTTGTCTAGTGACTACCTCTAACCTCGCACACAGATTAGTTAAATGCACTCACCCTACAGATAGGTAACACAGCTCGTTGTGCTGTTGTTTCCCTTGCCGAGTGAACGCTATTAACACGACAGCACGTTTATTAGAAATATACACTCTGTATAGTCAACGGAAATATGGCAGACGCGCAACACAACTGGTTGCGTTGCTGTTGTCTAATGATTATTTCCAACCCCATGCATTAATTAGACGCACCCACTCTACATACAGGTAGCACAGCTGGTTGCGCTGCTGTTACCCTTGCCGAGTGAACGCTACAACATGAGAAATATTCACTCTGCCAGGTACGGAGGACGGTGGAATCGTAACACAGTGGTTGCAATGCTGTTACCTAAGTGACTACTACTAGCTTATACCAATAGTATACACTCTTTTCGGAATAATAATCAAAATACTGTAGACGCGTAGCACAACTAGTTGCGTTGCTGCTACTGTTGTCAAGCATCTACCTTCAACTCCGCGGCAAACCAGTTAGAAGTATACACCCCTAATGACGCGTAGCTCAGCTAGTTGCGCTGTTGCTACAGTTGTCGGGTTACTACGTCTAACCTCGCGAAGCACAGTTAAAAGCGTATACTTTAGTATTTAGGAATAGGATAGGAAGGAAGAAAAGGTACGATCATTCAAAAGCACGCATACGGATTATCGTACACTACAACTTTACAAGTTAATCAAAACACATGCATTGCAATTAAACTATGTAAGCTGTATAATGATGCTTACCAAAACGCTTACCGGTGAACTCGCTGGTCGCTCTCGGCTAGGTCGGTTTGGCTGCTGCTAGCTAGCTGGCTAGACGGCTCAAAAACAGGAACTGACTAATAAACGCGTAAGATCGCGTTATTTATAGGCCATATCCATGTGTGTCGCTAGCGGCCTGCCACATGATGTATGTAAAGTCATAACACATCGTGTTCTAGCCCGTCACATGGACTCATAGAAAAGAGTGTACCCGCGCGAGTTTAAGAAACAAAATAATTATTAAAATATTAGCTGAATTGGACACGCGAAAACCAACATGCATAAAGAGGTCATATAATGCATAATATAATACACCACACATCAACGTGGTAATCAATTCCTTATGCTATGTTCGTACATCCTACTAACTATCTCACTCGCACAAATACTGTAGATATGTACAACGGAGCTCCCCACTTATATCATTCATACCTATCGCACGTCATTTGAAATGTATTATTAAATTGTTTACATTTATAAAGCAATATGTATTTGATTCGTTATGAATAATCTTTAAATTTTAACTAAAACGGAAAATATATATGTAATAGTTATAGTACTTAATTTTCTTATTTAATTTTACCTATCTTTAACATATGTATTTTAAATCCTTACTTTAAATAGAATATGTAATGGTATCCCATTTAACATATGCAAATATCATATGTGAATGTTAGTTTATATTGATTGTTCCGAATTTATTTATTTTTCTCTTATTATAACAGCATACTGTTACAACATTTTATATGTCTTATTCGAGTCAAATGAAGACCTGTTAAATGTACATAAAATGTGCGTAATCTCACTGTAAAAGGAGGCAGACATGTTAGTTATGTTAATTTATTCGAAAAACTGCTTATAGGCGTTTAGAAGATTCAAATTGATTTTTAAAAAGCCAATAGGCCAGGTGGTGCAATAGTTAAACGCTGGACTCATAATCCATTGTAATGATGCTACTGACAAAGCAGAGAGTACTGAAGACGGCTTTCACCAAATACCAGAAATGCTTCTACTCTTACCTAGGTTTTTTAAATCCATTTGAATCTTCTAAACTTTTATAAGCAGCTTTTCAAATAAATTAACATAACTATTTAGTCAATGCTGCGTAATCGCAATACTCATATCCTCTTCATTTCAGAAATATTACTTTTTTGATGAAGAAGATCTTGCTGATCAAGTATTGTACAAAAAGTGACACCGTGAACATAGTATCAGTCTAAACAAGGCAACGCCACTCGAGTATTTCACTAGGAAGGAATAGTCACCGTGCAACATGAAAACATAGGTTTCTTTTAAGATCTCCATGCAGAACAAAGTTGGCATGATCAAATTTCGAATACTGTTGTGACGAAGTTTCACATGCCAATCCAATGCCAAAATGCTATTTTTCCGAGTTTGCAGTCACTGCAAAGGGCGGTTTGGTATTTAGGCTCTTGGAGAACCCAATTGCTCGAGTGTTGACCAAACCATTTTCGAGCAGTTTCCAGCATTGGTACAGTTTTAACATTTGCGAAGCATTAAGGTTATTCGAGAAGAGATTCAAGTTGCCAAACTCTTTAAAACTGAAGCATCTACATACATAAATCTTAACGCTATGCTGAATAAACTTTTTCCCCACGATTTAGCCAGCATGTTTCCGCAGCAACCAAGGTTAAACATTTGCTAACAACAAAGG
The DNA here is from genome assembly GCA_009867245.2 of Adranes taylori. Lineage (NCBI taxonomy): Eukaryota > Metazoa > Arthropoda > Insecta > Coleoptera > Staphylinidae > Adranes > Adranes taylori. The sequence goes on along the minus strand of WYDF02089779.1, from coordinate 5,450 downwards.
TTTCCATATCGTTTTTTGTCATGTTATGTTACTTTTACGCTTGTACTCACTTGTAGAATAAGCTAATGTCATTTGTTCTTTTTGTACTGTCATGTTTTTGTTATTGTTCAAAAGTAAGAGAACAATTCGGTTTAAATTGCAGGACGCGACGTTGTTAGACATGTTGTATATTTCCCTGACATCACGTCAAATAATTATCGTTTTAGGTTTCCTTAAAGAGAAAAAATGTAGAGCAATTATCAACAAAATTCTTTTCTTTCAAGTAGTTTAAGCAGGTATTCGAACAGATTTAAAACGATAAAGCAGATGCATGATATTTAATAAACATGGCGAACTTTATCGAAAAATGACGAACTTGTTTTTCACAGGCTTCAATAAATTTTGTGTAAATATGTTTTCATTTGACTCTGCCTCATCAGATTAAATACCACATTAAAAATAACAAAATAATTATTTATTTTTAGTTAATTGCCAATCAAGAGCCATTAAAGCGAACAAGCATTTCTGAAATTAGACTTAATACAGGTGGAAATGTTTCGCCTCCACCAATTCCACCTTTGCCTTTAAATTACACTGGAGTTTCAAATACTTTAAACGGTAAGTGACGAAGTTTATTAAAAAGAACTGTTTTATTCATATTTTTATTGATTTCTTTATGTTGTTACTTAGACGTATAGTTGTATTCCTGTTTTAAAACCTACATCATTTCAAAAAAATTCACTTACTAATTTACTGAATATTACGACTTACTTAATGGTAATGATACTGTATCTCATTGCTTTTTGTAACATTTTTTAGTTTCTAGGAAATGATCCATATGATACTAATTAAAAATGATTTTAATACATTAGACGATAGTACAGATGGTGAAAGTGAGTGGAAAAAATATGGAGACAAGACATCAGATGAACATATAGATAAGGAACGGAAAGAAGGCTATGAAAGACGAAGCATACGTAGCGCGAGGAAAGCTGCTAGGCAAAGTCAGTCCAAAAGGTAATCATTTTGTAATATTTTCATTATCAAAGTAACACTAGTTTAAATCTTACCATGGTTTCAAATATACCGGCTTTAACAATGTCTCTAATTATCTGATATATCTCATTCAATCGAAAGCCTGAAAATTGTTGTTTTTACCTCATTTATTCCATAATTTGGCGATTTTTGGCCACCATAATAGAAGGTTCTCGCAAACTAACGCTTAAAACTAACATATAAGATGTGTATATAAATTAACACGTCAAGATGCACTGTAACTCTGTTGCCCTAAATAGTTTGTTAAAAACTATCTGACGGTTCTACAGCAAACGACTATACATACATTTAAATGACCATGTACTAAAATAGATGGCGCTGCAACTAATTGTGCCATCAATTGAAGAGAAAAGTGAATTTTTCTCTTATATTCGTGAAAGAGTAGAGTAGACAATACAATTGATAAGTGACCACTGAAGAAGCTATGTTGGTGTATCTTATTATATATAAAGAATCTGAGAAATTTGCGGGAACTTTCTAATCTATAGATCGTAATTAATACACTAACATTTCTAATAATTCATCATACATTTCCCATCATTGCATTACACTCAACAATGCCAACAACTAGACATCGTCTTGCTCAAGAAATCCAACGTAAACTCGAAGAGACTGAAGTCAAGATACGCGAATTAGAGATGAGAGGTGTACAAGTTGAGAAAGCGATTCGTGGCGAGGACGTACAACCAACAGATGTCAGTCATTTGGGCGGTGTCATACAAAATCGTTCGCGAAAAACCGAACCAGATCTATTCGTTGAATGGCTGGATCTGATGAGAGATATGACAGAGTTAAAACGTTATGAGAGGGAATTGACAGTTAGAGCGCATGAATTGGAATTGGAGGATCGTCATGCTAGGTTGCAAGAAGATTTAAGGCATAGATTAGATGACGGTGAGGAATTTACTTATAACTGGTTTCTAATATTAATATTGTCTTTTATTTATTAATATATCACATTTCAATATTACATTGAAACATACAATTGACGATATTTATTTTTAAAAATTGACATCAATAAATTAACATAAAAATAATCATTCATAATCTAACACTACTCATAATTCACTTAATAAAAAATTATACCTTTTATGTTTTGAAACCTTTGCCATCACTAATTTGCGATTAGGCAAAATTTACGAACTTTTCAATTAATGTCTGTTTGTCAAATATTCCACTGCTGAAAAATCATTATTTCTGTTTGACTGAAAGTACATTGAGTTTATTTTACGCTCTTGTTTAGTCCAGGAAAACGTCGCACAATAGAAATCTGTTTAAAACGACCAATGGCTACAATATCCAATGGCGACTTATCCAATGGCTACAATAACAAAAAAAAAACATTTGCCGTAAGTCCATAAGAATCATTTGCCATAAGTAGTTTTCCATAAGTAGTTCCAATATATTTTTGTCGGTTTTTGTTGTTACTCTCAATATTATCATTTAACAACGGATCTCGAAGACTCTTGTCAATATTTTAACAACATCAGAATATTTTCTGCCACATTACTAAAAACTTCTTCATCAACAGCGTTTGCCGAATTAATTTTTCAATCATTTCTTACGTTGCCTGTCGAAGATTCTAATTTACTTAAAGTACATTCTTGCCAACGAGATTTCCAGCGCACTATCAGTGTAGATAATCTTTTTTTAGAAAATACTTGAAGTACAAACTTAGGCGATATTTCATTCATGATTGGCCCTAGCTTTTGAAAAATTCATCAGTAGGTTATAATAATCCAGAATTAATCCGTTATGTATTGTTTATGTTAAAAGTTCAAATATATGAATTATTTATTATTATTTAAATTACCTGTTTTTAATATTACCTGTTACAGAAACATTTTTTATTTCTCTTTTAGATGGAACTAAAACTAAGCAAGACGTTGAAAAAGAAGGCAGTATTATTCAAGAAATGATAGCAATAGTTGCTGAACGTGATAACTTAATCTCTTCGCTAGAACAAGACCGTGTCAGGTAACGAATCATAACTTTAGTGAGAGCAGATAGATCTGTTCCTTACGTCATTATTAATGTGTCACTATTACATTGTACCACTGTTAATGTGTCAGTCTGATCTTTTATTAACAAATGATTGACAATCTAATAATAAAATGTGTTAGAAAACAATTTACTTTCATCAGTACCAACTAATAACACTTCAAATAACATAAGCTTCAAAAGTTGCATTTTTTGCAATGCTTACTTTTGTCCAACCTTTGTCACTAGCAAAATGATAAACTTGAAGTCAATGATGAAGCTTGTGTTCAACTAAACGCATTTCTATTGTTTTATTTTTATATCATTAATCAGGTTTTGCCTGACGCGAACATCAATTACTCTCATTTTTATAAACATTTTCCGCCTTAATTGTCCACGTTTTCAGCATGTTACCTTCCATCATATACTTTATGAAAAGTAGCGAAAATCCTTCAATTAGGTGGACTATGGATAAATTGAGAGGATTGCTTTAATGTTCATTTACGCAGACAACTAATTTAGTAACATAATTAATGGTTGACATGTTGGCATATTAATTTTTGACACTGTTAATAGATTTGCTTTATGTTAATTTTAATTTGGATTTGTATTTTACATTGTGTGTGCATACTTTTATAAGAGGAAACGAGATTTTCATAACACTTCAAATCTGTGTTCGGTTCTTTGTACTGATCTTACTTGAAGAAAAATTCGTGTTATTTCAGTTTTTAGTAGATTTGAACTCAGTACCTTTTTCGCATTAGACTACCCAATAAGTAGCTCTACACGACATAATTTGGCTTTCGTAAATTCCAATTTTTTAAGTACTCCAGCTTGTTTTATTATTATTATTACTATTATTAATGTTGCAGCATAAGCAACAAAGTTGGTAAGAGCTGCAATTTTCGTATTCTGCACGCACTTTCACTATAATGAGTATAATCTGTTCTTGAACATATTTTTTGAGATGGCGTTGACGACATCAAACGGCAGGGAGTTCCAATGCGATACCACTTGATTGCCGATGAAGTGCTTCGTGTGTTACAATGGCACAACTCTAATGTTAATTTGAAATTATGGCCACGCAACTATGTATTCGTATTTCTCTTGAAAAGATGCTTCAGGTTGCAATTATAGTAATCATTTAGTATTTTATATGTTTCTATTAAGTCACCCCTGGTTCTACGTTCCAACAGGGATGGAAGTTTGAGTGAACCCTGTCATCGTACGACACCTCTCGAATTGTCACATGTAACTTGGTTGCTCTTTTTTGCACTCGTTCAAGTGCATCAATATTCTTGATGAACTATGGGCTCCATATCAGGTAGCCGTATTCAAGTATTGGGCCGATATATGCTTTGTAGAGAATCAGAAAAGTATCGTATGTTATATTCGGAAATGCTTTCCGGACCATGTACAAGACTGAATGTGTCTTCTTTATTATCCCGTTAATGTGGTTTTCCCATTTCCGATTGTGCGTTATTATGATCCCTAAGTCCTTCTGTTCGGTAACTTTCCTCAAAGTGTCAGCTAGTAAATAGTTTTTAGCAGAATTGGACGCACCTATGTGTAGAACGGTACACTTGGAAATATTCAGTGATAGAAGCCAGAGCTGAGACCAAGCGCATAATTCGTCCAGTGTTCCTTGAGTGTTGTCACTTGGTTTGTTTGGGTAACCAATGAGTTTGGTGTCATCAGCAAAGTGACTGATTCTAAAGTGACTGATTCGCTGATGTAGCATAGGAATAGTAGAGGTCCGAGAACGGACCCCTAGGGTACACCGCTGAGTATATTTTATTTCGCTGAGTAGCTGGATTCAACTCTCACTCGATACATGCGTCCCGACAAGAAACTGCGGATCCTTTTGAGAAGATTGTCTCTTATGTCTATCGCGTCTAATTTGTACAATAATCTATCGGTAGGCTCGTTGTCAAAAGCGTTTTCGAAGTCTAGGTATATTACATCTGGTTGGCTCACCTTTTTCGAATCTGTATGAGTACTCGTTTAAAGCCAGAAGCAGGTTGCTTGTAATAGACAGGCTCGTTAGGAAACCATGTTGTCATTCTCCAAATGCTTTGTTATCAAGTATAAATTTTGTTATGTCTTCGACTATAATTTTCCCCATACATTTACTTAATATTGATGTTAAACTAATTGGTCTGTAGTTTTCTGCTTTGGTTTTGTCACATTGCTTGTAGATATGGATAATTATTGCACTTTTCCAATCGTTGGGAACATCGCCCCTGATGAGTAATTGATTCATAATTTCCGAAAGAGGAGAACAGATTACGTGCCTACACTTTTTAAGAAATGTACTGGCAAGTTGTCTGTCCTAGTACTGGAATTTTCGAATTTTCTATATATAAATAATAAAATAACTATTAATTTAAAATATACTTATATTAGATTTATAATATAATAAAATATGTATAAAT
>WYDF02089768.1:0-10917 GCA_009867245.2 Adranes taylori | reverse complement strand
CTGTGGGATTTTTACCCACTAAACTCCACTCCCTGTTGGGATTGTATATTGTTGGGAGATTTGTGAGTTTGTTTAAAAGAGGCTTTAGGATTTATCATCCTCTTCAGCCTGGAACTGGACGGAAACCCATCTAGAAAAAACATTTTAAACTGCCAAGATACCAGGTATTCGGGAAGGATAGAGAGGCAGCTCCAAAACGAGGAGTGATCCTGCCGATCAGTAACAGAGCAGTAGCTCTGTAGCTCTGTTACTGTTGGACAAGTACAGAAATGGAATTTAAAACAAATTCCTTTGAAGCGGTAGGAGCCGGGATGTGTATTGCAGGCAAAATAATAAGTTTTTTTAGCATATGCAACAAACCGAGTACAATACCAGTAGAAGGATTAAGAGAAATTTGTAGAAATGGTAGAATTATAATCGGAGGTAATCTAAATAGCAAGCACTCAAGTTGGGGATGCAGATCGATCAAGAATGCAGGGGATAAAAAAAAATTGTTTTGTAAGGAAATATCAGAAAGTGAAAATGTTCAGCTCGGGTGTCGCGACATCAATGCTAATAAGAGGTAAAGGAGATTTAATATACCTATTTATTTCTCACAGGCTGGAAGAAAATTTAAATGTGGAGATAAAGTTTTGCTTATCAGATCATTATCCGGTATTGGGAACAATGAGGAATATTGAGATAATAGATTCAAAGCGCAGACAGAACAAAATAAATTGGAATAAATATGTATATTATATGGAAAGTTATAGCCGAATAGAACAGGTCAAAACAATATAACAGGTAGCAAAAGCTGTAGAACCCATAACGTCAGAAATAAACGAAAGTCTCAGCGTATAACAACCACGGAAAACAACTATAACTTAAATAAGGAAGACAGGATATTAATTGAAGCTAAACACAAGCAAATAAGAGCTTGGAATAGATCGTGTCATCTTCAGAAAAAAATATTGACAGAAGGAGTGAGTGGAGGAAAGTTGTCAAAATGACCAAATAGAATTATGGAAACTAATCCGAAGGCTCTGAAAAGGGCTAGAAATTAACACCCTCATACAACACAATAATGAGTGTTACACAATACTAACATGAAAAGGAAAAGGCCGAGGTTATAGCAGAATATTTCACAATCCAGTTTTAAAACCATGACGAGGCTGACCTGAAGACGCAAAAAATAGTTCAACAGTCTAATGAGCCAATACAAAAACACCATCTAGCGGACGAAGAACTCATTAAAATAGATGAAGAAGTAGTGGTAAATAAAATCAAATAGATCAGCAGCATAAAGACGCCAGGCGAAGATGGAATATCAACATGACCGGTAAAATTATTACCTACAATTATAGTGGATTTCTAGCATGGCTACATAATGCAATAATGGAGTTGTCACATTTTCCAAGCAGATGCAAAAAGGCACTAATAGTGGATAGTCTGAAGAAAGGCAAAGAGGCAGCGATGCCTCAAAACCGAAGATCAATAAGTCTGTTAAATAATCTCAGAAAATTAAAAAAAAAATTAAAGACCGATTAACGAGTGTTGTAGAAGAAATAAATATACTTTGAAACACAGTTAGGATTTCACAGCAGGCTCTCAGCAACTCAACAAGAAGCACAGTTCGAAACTTCGATTTATAAGGAAATGCAAGAGGAACACAAAATTCCTTTTTTAGTCATCTTAAACATTGAAAAAGCATACGATAGGACAATGGATTGGCTGCACAAACCGTGGTCAACAGGCATACCAAAGGGCTTAGTGAAATTCCGGAAAAGCTTTTTGACAGAAATTGTTTTTAAAGTCAATGCTGGAAAGGAGACATCAAAAGAATGGGAATCTGAAAATGGATTACCGCAAGGATTGGCCCTGCCGCCAGGTGTGTACAACCTAATTGTACCAGATATACCCAAATTCCAGTAAGAGTGAGGGAGTAAGTTGCTGCAGTTTGAGATGATACGGCGGTAATATGTAGTAAGAAATCAGCGTAAAGCTGAATAAAACTAATGGAAAGAAGCTTAAACAGATTTGTTATATATTTTCATAAATGAAAAGTCAAGGTATACCCACAGAAAATGGAGATATGAAAATTTACAAAACGATAACTCAAAACTGACCGAATTATATTCTAAGGCAAAAAAGTTAAGTTCAAAAACCATGCGGTATATCTTGGAGGAAAATTTTACAGAATATTATATTTGACGAACCATATAAAAGTATTAAAACCCAATATCCGCAAATAAATTGTATTCCATTTTACAATGGGATTGCGAGCTAACCAACAACGCGAGGACAAAGATTTTTAATAATTTACTGATACCCTCGTCTTATGTATGGCAGCGAGATATGGATGCGAGGTTCAGAGAAATTTAAAGAAAGGGTGGACATAAAGCCCAGCGAAATATTAAGAAAGGCAGTCGACGCTCCATGCTATGTGACGAACAAAAATCTTCGCTGAGATACCAAATGTCCAGATCTGATATTAGTAGCAACAGAAAGGCGTCAAAAATTGATTAGTAGACTCAAAGATCATAGTCATAAAAAGATAACTGAAATAGCAACACTCCTAGATGATTCACTTGAGGAAAAGGCCTCAACAAATTCCGATTCTCCACTAGATTACGGAACATAAAAGCTCGACAAGCATTAATTATTTCAGTGAAAATAGAACAAGGGTAATGAAGATTTTTTTTTTAAATACTTTTTTGGTGATTTATTAAGCAAATTTATTTGTTATATGATATTGAACATCTTTGTCAGTACTTGTCCAACATTTTGAAATTTTCAATACAGTGGTATCATTTTAATCCGTATTAATTGAAGGAGCGTATTTCGGACTAGCAAGTATATCGCTTTATCATACCATCGCTTTTTTATGACAAATATATTTAATTTACCGATCGACTAATGTGTAATTTAATTAATTATACATTTTATAATTATGATGTATTGAAAGCATTACCAAACAATGACATTGTTTTATAATATCTGAAAAATGTCTAATAGAAATTTTCGGAAATTTAAACACACTACTCAGTAATTTTATTAATTATATATTTACCTATATGATTTATAGCTTTGTAAAGAATAACAACTTATTTAATTTCAATTATTTTATTAATAAATGCCACATACTGTAATGGCTTCCCATGTACTTTTCAATGTTGCATTGAAAAATAAAAGCAGTGTATAATTTTTTACTACGTAAAACGAGAGAAATATTTTTATTCAATATGTTTATCTTATTTTAGGACGTTTCAGTTGAATTTTCCCAATTTCTTCTCTTTCAACTTGCAATGCGCGTCGTCATATAGACTTTTCTAATTTTAACATCTAAATGCAATAAATAAGGGTGTATTTTATGGCTACTTATTGTCTAGTACGTTGTCAGCTTAAAATTAACTACGATGCAGTTCAAATAATTCAGCTGAACAATAAATTTAACGTTAGTTGTGCATATGATAGAAATTAACGAATTCCAATTACACAGTGCAATGTATATTCACACCTAATTATATGATATTCTTTAAGGTGCAATTCCTGTGAGATGACTGCTGGTGTTTTGTACATCCTTTAACCAATTTTCAACCTATCGGCTAAAAATTGGTGCGTGATTTGATCTGAAGTGTAATAAAGTGCACTCTAGATAAATTTTGTAACATTATTGCTGGTGGAATTGTTGTTGCTTACTCTTTTATTGCTTTTCCCATATTTTGGATTCTTTCATCGGGGTGATCCATTAGTCGTGCTCTCATACCTTCGCACTTTTTCTCGGCTATTTCTATTAAGTTTTTGGCTTTTAGCTCTTCCCGTAGTTTCTGATAAACTGCTGCGCATCCACTCTTTTCTCAATAGCTTATTGTGCATAATAGTACTTCTATTCAGATTTTCCTTCATTTCTTTTGCCCAAATTTCACATCCGCCAGTTAGACTGCTTGTTTATACCATAGCCAAATTTTCTCTGCGTTTGATGTGACTTTTAGCACTGCTATTTCTAATAAATGTGTAACCCAAGTAGGCCTCCTACTTTTTATTTTCAGCTTCCTACTTTTTGAGCATAATTGGGTAAGTATTTGTTCGTACATGTTCTTCTTCAAAATTCAATCACTTCTGGTTTTCCTCATTTAACTTGATTTTCCATTACTCACTGTATTTGATGATCGCGCCCAGAAATTTTGTTATTAACCCTCTTGTTAGGCTGAAACATTGGTGTTGTGTGATTATTGTGTAATCAATCCGACTGCAAAACTGGATTTTAATAATCGAAAATAGAATCCAAAGAACAGCTTTACTTGATAGCAACAATAACTGAAACAAACAATAGACACAAAGAACTTGGAAATCAAGAGCAAACAATTAACGAAAATCCGGAAGAAATGACGGGTCAATAATACTTACGGGCGCCAAGTCTGACGATTCTTCCTTGTATTCTGAAGGGGATATAATTTACTCTTCAGCCTCTATGGTACGAATAGATAGATAGAAATCGCAGACACAAACCTCCATGGAAATTGGAGACCTAAGCAAAATAAGACTACTTCCAGGGAATACCAATCAGAGGAAAAAGCAAAAGATCTTACACCAAACCAGAGGAAACCTCCCCTAATATTATTGCGTAACAAAGAATCTTACAAACATATAAAACAGTGCGCGGAAGAAAATGACGTTAAGATTAGGAAAGCATTATCAACAACAGTCGGAATGAAACATTTGCGGAGAACTCTACCGACTTTACGAAACCAAGACAAATTTTAGAAGCAGCCAGTGAAGCATATCATACCTATCAGCTTGAGGAAGTTAAGGAATTGAAAATTGTGGTCGAGGAGTTCCCCAAAGCATCGAAGTTAATGATATTGAAAAAGATCCAGACGGTAAGGGAATTAAATGTTATTCAATTAAAAGACTGCGAAGTAAAGACCAATCTTTCCCTTTAGTGATGGTCAGTACAGAAAAATCAATTTAAGGCAGAAAGGTGTTTGATATAAAAGATGTAATGAAAGTCAGAATAAGTACAGAGCCGAAACGACGAGCGATTAGCACCACACAATCTTATCTTTGCCATAAATTTGGACACGTTCAGTTCCGGTGTACTGCAGATTATATATATGTTAAATGCGCGCAAGGTCACTCAATATGGGCATACCAAACTCAAAACAAGAAACTCCAAAATGTGCCAACTGTGAAAGAGAAAATGTAGCATCATATAGACAGTGTTCCAAAAATCCAGACTGCGCCAAGAGGTTGCAATAAGAACAAAAATGACAAAGAATTAGTGCAGCTCAAAGAATAGAAAACATGAGCTATGCCCAAAGAACAAAAGGATCAGAAACCAACGAAGAGCCTTCCTCTTCGTTGGTTTCTTCGTTGGTTTCGAAGAGCAATTACTGATAAGATTAAACAAATTATTCAAGAACTTTTACCTAATTTACTAAATAAATTCTTAAATGCGAAGAAAAGTATAAATAATTGTGGTCACTTGGAACGTAAATGGAATATCAAGCAAAAGCCAGAAACTACAAAGGTAGCTCGTTGAAAATGAAGTCTTAATTCTAATACTGACAGAAACTCATTTTAAACCAAGTAAGAAATTGTTCATTCTAGGATGGTGAACAATTAGCGAAGATAGAATTGGAAGAAATGGAGGAGGAGTTGCTGTACTGGTCAGAAACACCTATAGAATAGAATTAGAGACCACTAGCATAGAGAAAGTAGCAATAAAAACGGAGATTAAAGACGAAATGCCTTCTATCGCTTGCTATAGTCCACCAAACTCAGAACCAGCAGAAGAAAACGTAAACACACTAATTCAACAATCAGGTGAAATTATAATAGTGGAGATTTTAACGCTAAACATCGTACATAGAACAGTAGAAAGAATAACAAATCACGATAAAGAAAGCTATTACCTTGTTTACTTAATCACCAATAAAGTAAACAAGTTTAAAATATACGGTCCTGCAGCCATAACAACACTTCCCCAGAAAAAAGGTCATAGAGACGATGTTGTAGAATTCTTTATGACATTTAAATTGAAAAAGAATATAGATGTACAAATATTATTTGAATTGAACTCCGATCACTTTCCTGTTTTGGCACGAATAGCTAACTGCATCTCCTACAAAACTAATCATTTTCAGAGCACACCGAAGAAGAAATGTAATCGAAAAAAGGAGTTGATTAAGCTCTAGCGCATCTAACAAGAGAAATAAAAAGTACAAAAAGAACTGTTAAGAAAAAGAATGTCCAGATAAATATTTTATGAAAACAAGCCATTCACATGACATTCAAAAATTTTATACGCTACAAAAGCGAGTAGTGTCAATGCCGGTCCAGAAAAGGAAAAACAATGGTCGAAGAGAATCGAACAAATAAAAGAAGATGACAATAATATTTCCCAAAAAACCTGCAAACAAGACACAATCAGAATGTACCAAATATAAATCAAAAAGGAGAACGGATATTAAATGATCAGGCTAAGGTAGTAAGAAGACAACTAGAAACGCAATTCAAAAACGACAGAAGTTCAATGGCTCACATAATTAATAAAGCAAACATAAAAAAATCTAATAGAGACAAGAACAGAAAGTAGCCAGCGTTACGATGCAGAGCTGATCAAGGAAATCGTCGGTAACCTGAACCCCAGAGAAGCGTCGGGGCCAGATGAATACCGAAGCGTGCGCTGAAACTTCTTCCGGATGCAGTAATATATCAACTAGTAAACATAATAAATGCAATAATGAAATTTGGATATTATCCAGAGAGTTGGAAATTTGCAATAATTATAACAATTCCTAACAAAGACAAAAACCCAGCACAGGCTACAAATTAGAGACCTATCAGCCTCTCGAACCAATTTGATTGCTAGTGACTATAGCTGCTCATTTAAAGCCACACAGCCCGAGTTGCTTGTTGTAATTCCTACATGTTTAGGAACCTCCTTACTACCCTTGAAGAAGTCTTTCCGAAAACTGAACTAAAATACTTTAGTTTTAATATAAGAAATCGGATTAACTACGAACAAACATATGATGATAACATCATTACGTGATAAGTAAGGTTCTAAAATATATTATATTACATACATTTAATTATGTTTTTATTTCATTTGTATGCTGTTTCTGTCTTGATGGAATTCTTATCGGCACATCTCACAATGTAGGTTGGTAGAAAAGTCAACAACTTATCAAAATTGTCATGCCTTTGTATTTCACGTCATCTTTACCATTTGATGCAGCCAGTGTTGCAACATCCTCCCACCTTCAATTTTGAATGGAATGAATAACTACCTATAGCGGGTAGGAAGTTTCACCACTCTGGCGATACGCGTAGAAACCTTTTGGTTCTTACTGATTTTTGCCATGCGTTTGGAGACGTCATCAAACCCAGTATACTCTTGTGGTTTGATCATCATGACTTGAGCTCCACCTTGGCGGTTTGTTCCAATTTTTCTCACTTCGAAACATGTCTTGGTATATATACTAATAAAGGAAACTCGTGAAACGAACTGCAATGTTGGAGTTCAATTCATGATGATCAAACAACGAGAATATACTGGGAAAAGAGACATCTCCAGTTGCATGCCAAAAATCAGTAAGAACCCAAAGGTGGGCAGTGTATTGAAATGTCCTGCTCATAAATATATATAAACGTCTAACTTTGTCCGTCCGTCTGTCTCTCTGTCTGTCGTATTTGTGTCTAGAACGCTTTTGATACTTATTATATCAAGCATTTACGTGCGAGTGAGATAGTTAGTACTTTGCAGTACGTACGAATGCCGCATTAAAAGAAACATGAATTACGTTTAGTTTACATTCAATACTAGCCGTGGCGTGCATTTAAATTTTTTTATTATGTTAGATTATATTATATAACTTAATTTTCTACTTTACTCTGTGTGAATTACAAAAACGCCGGTAGGGGTCAAATAACCCAACTCATTTGGATAAATAAAATATGGTAATGGACCTGGTAATGGATAGTCGTTTTACGACGGGTTATCATCTAGTTATATATAATTATGCAATTTATGTAAAATTTAAAATGGGAGGATGTTGCCACACTCAAAAATCCTCCCGGTTTTATCAAAAGATGAAAATGACGTGAGAAAGAAAACAAGGCAGTTTTGAGATGTTGTTGACAGTTCTTCTAACCTACTTTTTGAGGTGTGGCAATGAGAATTAGATCTTACCCCTTAAAATGTTGTACTACACTTATAGAAGTCAATCCGAAGACAATACTAAAATAATTTTGTTTAAATATAGGAAATCGGATTGAATTACAACATATGATCATACAAACATTACTTGATATGTAGAGATTCTAAAATATATTATATTACATTTAATTACGATTTTATTTCATTTGTATTTTGTTTCTTTCTTGATCGAATTCTTATCGCCACACCTCAAAAAGTAGATTAGTTGAACTGTCAGCAACATGTTAAAACTGCCATGTCTTCCTTTTTTACGTCATCTTCACTTTTTGATAAGACCAGTGTTGCAACACCTATTATTAGAGCCGTGTGGCCGAAAGAATTGAAAACAAGAAACAATAGTAGATAGAGACATACAAAACACTCGATAATATCATGCCATTGTATATTTTCCTTACAGTTTTTACTGAAATGTAAAATGAGAAATAAATTACGGTTGATCTTTGAAATTAAATAAATTGAGCTTAATCCTAGTCCATTTCTAATGTAACTTTGGAAACACTAATTCAGGGTCTGAGGAATGTTCTGTTATCAACTTCAAGTCCATATATCTATCAAACTGTAAATGACAGCATGTGGAAAATTTGGCCATTTAATTTTATTGTTGACAAGCGAGCAAAATCATTATTTTCTAACTAGTATCATTTTCATTATTTTGATAATGGAATTGAAACGTAACATTGTGATTGTGCTCTATTTGCCTTAAAATTCAGAACCAGATACCGTTTTAGAACTGCAACATGTGAAAATGATTTAAATGTTTGTGTACCGCACCGTATCGCGTTACAACAGTGCCGATTTGCAGATTGCCACCGCTCCGGTTGAAAAAATTTGGCAACAAGCAAGGAAAATGTGCAAAAAGTGAACGGCCGCATTGAACAAAATCCACGATGCAGTGTAACTCAAATGGCGAATAACTTCAAATATATGATTGCAGAGTAGGACACATACTGAAAAATTAACTTTAATTGAGGCCATACAAGATGCAAAAAGTTACCGATCTTGACGAACGGCAACGTAAGCTATCGTTAGAAAGAAAGAGTAAAGGAACTGGTGTGTAGTGCACTTGCACAAATATGGTGAGTTTCGATACGCCACCTTTTCAGATAAATAATCATTCACTATTCAGCCAATGATAACCAAACCTAAAGCTTGCGTTTGGTTAACGGGAAAGTCAGGCGATGATTTGAACATTGTAAAAACATGCAAGCTTTTTACTATGGGTAGCAGTTTTCGCCATATATCGCATAATGTTAAATGCAACTGGTGATTGTTCTCGTCCAGTATAATTAAATAATTCGTTAAATGAAACTATATACCGAGAAACGGTGACGAAAAGTGTATTGCTGCTGTAGGTGCGTAAACAATTCCGTTCGGAGTTGTTCACATTCCAACAAGACTCAGCAAACCAAAGTGTACTAAGCGTTTCTACAAAAATGTGTTCCACACTTCACTTTCGAGGAACAATGGTTCGCGAATTCACACGATGCAAATGCAATAGATTTTTCAGAGTTTAGAATATTGAATTAAAAGATGTGAGAGTGCGGGGGCGTTGAAAGCGGCTCTTCGTAGAGACTTCACAACGGCATGTTTGTGCAGAGTGCTCTCGGACCCTGTTAGAGATAATATGTGGGGAGGGGGAAAAGGGCATGACCATTCTAAGGTGGGCCAGGCCCACCCTGGTACACCCTTCTGCAGAAGTTACTCCTATGGATACAACATATAAATTTAAAAAGTGCTTTACAACGCTTTCATGTTTAGATTTTATGAGTTACGGCTTCTCTCGGTAATACGGCCGCTCATTGTAATATAGCCTCTCACTCTTGTACATACAAAAATTAATTTCTTATGGATTGTTATATCTTTGTGACCCTTTTGTGTGCATTTGCAAACGCCTTGTTTTGCCGATTTTGCCATGCTGTTTTGTAATAAAATCGAATAATGCAATATATGTAATGCAGTATTATGTAATTTATATGGTTCTTTTCGATACAAATCGACCAAATTCATAGTCATTTCGAAATTTATTACTTGAATATTTACGGTGAAAATGAAAGTAAAAAAATAATCTTGTCTGACCGTTGTCAAGAATATTATATCTCATGTTTAAATTCAGAAAACTAACTAATCGCCTTGAGCAAATCATATATAAATTCTAGTTCACCTACGTCCTTGCAATGTTATTTTCTGTTTAAAGGAGCACAAACACTGACCGAATATGTATCTTCTGTATTTATTATAAGATAGCTACTAGATGGATGAGGATTAGCTGTCTTGCATCTTTATCGCACAAATTGTGATGTATATTTAAAAACAGAGACAGAGGATTTAATAAACACCGGTAGCTCAGAAAGAGAGTTGATTATTTTGCTAGCAATTATACTTAATGTGTTTCTAAGATTTGCAATGTATGGCATCAATAATACAATCATTTTTGCGTGTAATATGTTGAAAAATAATAACTGACCACATCTTATATATATTTTGTATTTATTTCTGTGTAAGTTTTTATTTACAAAATAAAATTTTAATTATTTTTTGAATTGTTGAATTTTTTATTTAAATTTTTGTATTAGATTTTGAATTTTAATAAGTTCTATGTACTAAATTGACTTTTATTAAATTTTGATCATCTGGATTACTTTAATTATTTGGATATTCATGATTATCTTGATTATCTTGATTATCTTGATTATCTTGATTATCTTGATTATCTT
>WYDF02089767.1:0-14810 GCA_009867245.2 Adranes taylori | reverse complement strand
CCATCATTTTTTATTTTTTATAAAAAACTAAATGATTTTTAAATTAGTTTTAATAAAAATTACTTAAAATAAAAAAATATATTATTTCAATTTAATTTGTTAGAAATGATGTTTTTCTTTTCATTTTTTAAGACCACAAAAAATCTAAAGTTACAATCTAACCTCATTTCTTTTCATTTTTGGGTGATGCCTTTATTCAGCTCATCCTTTCCCATATTTTTAATTTTCAGAAGCACCTTCCTAATAATAGTATTTCAGGCTGCACATAACAGCTTTAGAGGCCCGCAGGTTTAGTATCGCTGTTCTTTGGATATATCAAGTGGCGTATTTAGAGGCGCGCTTAGGGGACTTTTTTTTCTTTCTTTTTTTAAAGAGGTTTGATCCATAAAAAATGTTCAAGCTACTATTTCATTTCTTGATAATTAGCATTAGCCATGGGGCTCCGAGACCATTGCTCCGAGCCCCATGGGGGTGCACAAAGCGTTGGCCCTAACCCACTACAAAAAATCTTCCTCTATACTAATGGCCAGACGGCCATAACCAACATTGTTATTCATCACACTGGGTCAAGTACTTCAAGTACTTCATCACACTGGGTCGAGCACTTCAAGTCAAGTGCTCTTGTTTGTTGGCACGTCCTTGGAGCGATGAACTTGGCCTATTGACTGTAACATCTTAAGCACTAACATTTGCTGTTTCGGTACTCGTCATGCTTGGTGGGTTCCTTGCCGTTTGTACTTTAGCTTTTATTATGTTGGCCGATAAGCTTTGCGATGCAGGCCCGCACTCTGTATCCTTCTGCATTCTTTGTATTACTCCGTCCTCTGTGATATTTTCAGATAGAACTTTTTCCAGCTCCTTTCTTTCTCATTCCCAAGCAGGGCAGCTTATCATTGTATGCGCAGCATCATCCTTGTCGGTTTCGCACTGCTTGCAATTGTCGTTATCGGACTTTCCTACTCTTTAGAGATATGCTTAAAATTGTCCGTGTTCCGCTAACATCTGTGTCAACCTATAGGTAAGTTCTCCATGTTTTCTGCTTGTGCATAACTCTATGTTGGCTATTAGTCTAATTTCTAGCATTGTATCCCTGTCATCTGCTCTGCCAGTTGGTCATTGTGTTCGTTCGAGCTTCTTGTTGTGCTTCCATTTTGGGCTTTCCAGCTTTAGTGGTATCATATACCTGCCCTTTTTCTGTCAGGTGTAAGTCGGCAGAGATTCTTCCTGTGAGGAGTTCGAACACTCCGGTCGCTACGGTTCGATATGCTCGTGCGATTCGCAAGTTTACTTCTCTTGTTGCTTTGCACAGCTTGTCCCTGTTTCGTGCCGTCCTTGTATTTTGCGTAAACGCTGGTGCTGTGTAAATTAGAACCGGCTGTACCGCGCATGCTAACTCACTCCTCGTGGCTTGTCCAGGACCTCTCGTCTTTGGCATCAACCGTATGATGCCTCTTTCTATGTTTGCTGCTTTATTTACCGCATTTAGATTCGGGTTTGTCTCAAGTATAAAGCCTAGTTTTATTTCGTGCTTGACTGGAACCGTGGTTCCTAGTATGCTCAATTGGAGGTTCTCTGCTTGTCGCAGACCAGAACGCCGCCTCCGTCTTTAGTGGAGTCAGTTGTAGTTCATGCCTACTCATCCAGACTGCCACCTCGTCAGCTGCTTCTTCTAGCATCTATTTGATTGGTGTCTAAGTTTCGGTCCGTTGTTACTAGTGCCGTGTCATCGGAAGGCAATTAATTGCACTCCCTGGGGACTTTGTGCTTCAGAATAGCGTCGTATGTCAGATTCCATAGCAAGGGTCCCAGAATTGATCCCTGTGGTACTCCTGCAGTTAGTGTGTATCTCTCTTTTGTTTCGCTTGCTGTGTAAGTGATACGTCTGTTATTTAAGTAACTATATATTATACGTCAGAAATATCGGCTCTTTTCTATTGCTGGTCAATTTAGGGAGTTAAACACGTTTTTAACGTCCAATGATGCTATCACACAGTGTTGCCACTTCCTTGCTGGGCCTTGCTTGGTATTTTTGGCGATGCTCTGGATAGCTCTTATTGCGTCAGTCGTTGACCTTTCTTTGCGAAAGCCGTATTGCTAATCGGCTTGTAGCCCAGTTCCTCGTTTATCCTGTTTACGATATCCTATTAAACAGCTTTCCAGCGCGTCAAGAAGACATATAGGCCGGTATGTTGTTAAGTCGTCCGTTGGTTTGCCTCTCTTCGGTATCAGTATAAGTTAGGCTTCTTTCCACCTTGCTGGGTATGTTCCCTCGCTCAAACACTTGCTAAATGCTTTAGTCCAATCTTTTAGGCATTTGTCCGCTAGTAGCTTGATTACTTCGTGGGCGATCCCAACGGGCCCTGGACCATTTTTTTGTTGTTATCATGCGACCTGCTTTTTGTGCCTGCTTTTTGTCGGATTGTAGTTGCTGACGTTGCTACTTCCGCTTGCGCATTTGTCTGGATCGTCTTCCCCCTCTTCTCTTCCTTCAATCCAGTTCACATCTGTAGGGAATAGCGTCATTACTATTTCCTTACCTCCCCCTTTAACTAGTGATTCTGGTATCATGGGTTTGTTCCCTAATCTTTTTCTCACTATTTGGTACAGTAGGCCCCATGGCTCCTTGTCCAGTTCATCGCACAATGTGCGCCAAGCGTTTTCTTTGCTTTTGTATATTTCTACTTGTAGTGCCTTCCTGCATGCTTTATATTCTTTCAACCTTGTCTCCACCTCCTTTTCGGCGTTTTGCGATGCTTTTTTGTGATTGACATTTAAATTGCTAATCATTTGACATTCATATTATAAACAGAAAATGCATAGATCAAAATTTAATTCGTATAATATCTAGTACAACTTTTGACTTCTAGTATATGAAAGATGGGGAGTCTTGTTTTTATTACGAGAATTTTTTTGAGTTATAATAAAGAGTACTTTCTTGTTTTTACATTTATATAATCACGACAGGTTTCGGCTTTAGGCCATCGCAACATCAAACATGAATTCAACTTCAACATCATAGTATGTATTCAGAACTTTGTGCCTCCAAAAGTAAAGTACAAAATTATTAATTTAAAAATTTGTTATATTTTATATCATAATTTAAATGTAATAATCTAAAAGCTGCATAAAATTTATCGAATCAAGCAATGAAAAATGTATGTGCTACATAAATTTGTAAACGCAGTCCTTTCGATAGGTGACCTATTTTCATATAGGAAAACTGTCCGTGTCGGTAGTAGAAACGTGTGCGAGACTGTGTCGTAAGTCTGATGTAGAAATTCGTGGTGGTAGAGTAGCAGCAGCAGGTGTGTAGCAACGTATTGCGGCGCGGTAAGAGGTTTTCTCTCTGTTTATCGATTGTCCGCATTCGAAGCCCGCGAAAAGCGCGACCCAGAACGCGGTGTAATAGAACGCAGTCGTAACTAACAACGTTGTCACACTTGGCACAATGCAAATTTTCTCAGGCATAGATGAAATTTCTGATTCGATGACTAAGAAGAAACGTAATTGCATTGGAGTGCGTGCCGACCTGCTTTTATGATTCATCAAATTCCAATGTTACATCAAATCATTGATCAATTATCGAGTGTGTCAAACTGTGTGAGACTTTAAAAACTAATTTTTTTAATCTTAAATATTTTTAATCCGAGTATTCGGAAAAACAATCCGAGTTATTTGATATTCACTTATTCTAGACGTGAGCAGGACCCATTAAAAATTTTATGGGAGTCATGGGCCCAACTTACGTACCGTTTTTATATCTCGTCAGCAAGTTGTTCGGATGTTACAGACTTTCCCATGATTGCGCTTAGGAAAATTGGAACCGAGGTGCTAGGCAAAATTTGGCGAGCCTAAAAAGGCAAATTTAAGAACAATTAGTATTTCCATTTAAATAATTGCTTGCTCCAAAGACCTGCCGCCCTTACGCCCCACGCAGGCCCGATTGGCGCGTCCCTGCCTTCTTGTTTTCTAGACCATTACAAGCTTCTTTATTGCCATTAAGGGCGATTTATGGGGCAGTTCAACCCTAATTTCTGTAATCTCTTTCAACTTATTATCTTCATTTACTATCCCTATCCCTGATGCGACCGTCGAAGAAGTTAGCAGAGAAACAGCAGTTACACGAAATAAACGATTAAGTTTCTACGTATCCACCCTCATCACGCAACAATATAGATATATATTAGAACCAACTATCACATTCGAACACTAATCATAGTCTTCTTCAGGACACACCACACTTCGATACGGATCACATCTTCAATTCCATACAATGGTTGTACGATACGCACATCATCTTGAGGAGTACAGACGTTTTGGCAATTTACTCTAGCCGGCATCAGCATCGATACATTTGAACACTGTCAAGTCGTAAGAGACGTTTTATACATAGCCATCATCAGGACTGAAAAACTATTATAACAAATCAATTTATATCTAGTTCGCTTTTTTTTTATTTTTTTATTTTTACATTGTTTAAATTGTTTAACTACCTGTGTTTACCCTAAATATAAGATGTAACAAAGCATGTCACTTTGAAGATAGAAGTATCTATCTAATTACATAATCCTTCTTGTAATTTATTCTTAAATAAATAAATTACGTAAAAACACCGCACTGGGAAATGCCAGTTAATAAATTGACACGCATTTTTGTTTGATAAATAAAATATACGAGCGAGCCTTCGTTCGCGCAGTGATAGTTTTGCACATGTAAGCAGAGATTTTACGCTGCTATTCACTGACGTTGTGTGGTGGAACGCGATAAAAGTTGTGTATGGATGTACACTTCCGTATATGATATGTAGGTTAATAGTAAGGCATAGGAACTATCCGTTTGCTCCAATGTTACCTATGTAAGTGACCGCATCGGGAACAAAATTATATGTATGCTAATGCTACTCGTCGCTACTGCTGGGCCGACTCGCTACTGCTGGGCCGACTGTTTATACAGAAGCGTGTGAGTACCGCAGAGAGAGGAATTGTATGTTCCACTCAGGGTGGACTTAATACCGTGATTTGTATAGAATAATGTTATAAGACCGTATCAGGTAGTAAGAGGAGTGTCGTTGGCTACACAGTGACCCGTATACGGAGGAAAATTTGAGTCATGGCGCAGGCTTATAAATAGCGAGATTTTGAATATAATAATTTAGTTCCAATTGTGAGAACTCGAAAACTAGACGTCCAACAGCAGCTGCCATCAGCGCACCAGCCAAGTCAGCCAAGCTGAGACACTGAGCCGAACGATGGTCGCCGTGAAAATAATGCGTTTGCTGAGCCATTTTATATCGCGCGAGAATTCATATTTCCGAAATAATATTCTGTAATACTTCTAATAGGATATTTGTTTGGGCTATCTGTAACAGTCGCTAGGACTCTCCGTTAGCATTGTCGCGAGCGAGAGTATGTCACAAAAAATATAAATATAGTATAAGAAAGCGCAAATTAGCTGAATCTCATGCAAGAGCAACGTGTTACATAAAAACGGTATGATGGTTATAAAGAAACTAGTATGTTAAATCAGCTTAGATCATGACTCTTTGCGCAGATTGAAAGGCGTGAGCACGGCCCAATTGGCAATTAACATTTTATTACATGCCCTTAAATCATCTCGTTCTTCAGAATGGGTATACATTATTCGACAGAATTACTTAGGTACATACCTACTGTCCCTATCTTTGTTTTTATTGGGTTTCGTAAAATATGATTGTTGCTTATAAATGGTGAAAAGCTTTATGTGAACCTGTGAGAAAAACATTTTTGGGAATTGAGAGTAATGTTCTTTCGTGGGCCAAGAGATACTTAGGTCGAACTGTTCCTTTCCTTGTTGTTATTATGTTTTGTAAAATATTATTGTTCGTTGTAAATGGTTAAAAGTCTTATGTGCATCTCTGAGAAAGGAAGTACATAAGGCGTTTCTGCCTAAAATGGACCGAATTTAAAGTCATGTTCTATCGTGGGTCAGGGAATACATACAAACATTGTGTACTTCACTTTGTTCGTTATTTGTGCAAACTCAGAAACTCTTACATCGTAATTAGTCTTTCGGCTCCTCCCCCTCCCCATCACTAGAACGACTTCAAATATATTATTTTGCATGCTAATTTTGTGGAATATCTTTATTTGCGTAACTTTTTTCCAATTTCCAAACTTATCTGCGGTAAGCTTACAATGTTCACAACAATCATTGATCACTTAATGGAGAATTATTGGCAATCGAGTCGTGCGGGGGTACTCACTCTTAAACGATAGGAATAAGACCCAAAATGCATCTAATTAACACTGGCTTAGGTGGATCCTTTTATGTGAAATTATCTGAGAGGGAGCATCTTTAGCTGGTCGGCTTACTCGTGGCAACTTTCGTTACTCGAAGGAAACTTATACTACAACATTTCTAGGAACTCTAGAATGATGATCAATAGAAACATTTCTTTGATTCGTTGAGATTTCTAAGGATCAAAATTGCATTGTCTTGTTGATGAAAGCATAAGTGGTGCTACGCACAAACGGTGGTGGGTGGTAGCTTTACGCGACCAAAATCTTGAGGAACATAACATTGGACCCCTTCTACTAAAATTAGTAGAACTAATAACCAACCAGATATCGGTCGAAAGCTCGAAAGCAGAAAAGGGTGAAAAGCTTAACGACTTGTTGAAAATATGGTGGGCGAAAACTTTTCAGTTAAAAATAATTAAAACAAAAGCTTTCGCAAAAGAAATATCCAGATGTGGAAATATTTTCTATCTGTGTGAATGCACACGAATCTTTAAGATAGAGGCTTCCGACATGCCGTATAGCAGCTGTCTGTAAGAGATCCTATAAGCGACACGCTTTCTCTTTTCTGGCGCACGTTATGCCGGCATCATTTGAACATTATAGCATTTATTTGATGTGTTCGCCCCATATGAGATTTTATTGTAAGCGTATTAAATTTTTATTTCCCTATTTATATTCATATTATTTGTTAATTAATAGTTATTACATTAATTTGTTGACTTCTCAAATTATATGCTTATTGCATTAATTAATTGAAGTAATGGATATGATAATCCGATATCAAGACGTACAAAGGTCAAATTTACAAAAACTTCAAAACACAAATTATTTCCTCCTGTTTGCCTCTTAGAGTGATCAAGATTTCGGAATATGATAGGACACCTTAAATATTGGGTCTCAGTGTTAGGTTAGATTAAACTAACTGCAATCCTGGGTTAATCCTTATCCGCAACTCTATCAATTTGAGCCGGAAAAGCTGTACGACATGGCCTAAATTCTAACAAATCTTGTGTTGCTCTTTTCTTGTGTTTTTGTACAAAAAAATGAATATATGTTTTTTATTAAATACTGGAAGAATTGACAACTATGCAATTCCTGCAGATCTGATCTAGTATACGATTATTCCCCTCATGCGCCCTAGTTATAATAGAAACGAGGTGAACCACGAAAATCAGTAAATACAAGAGACCATTCTAGAGATTCCGAGAAAACCATGAAATTCATTTAATCAAGGCTGTTTTATTTATTTATTTTATTGATTTCAGTTAATTTGCTTATTGAAAATATTGTCGAATCTATTAGTTTTAAAAGATGTTTTAAACTAGTAAATTATTAAAAAAATTCATTCTATTAAGTTCGAAGCAATAACTCGTTTATTAGAAATGATATGGTTGATAATTGTATTAATTATCAAATATTAACGTTGCAAGGATATTTATTCCTGGATTTTCAGACATTCAAATGTAAAAATTAGGGATTATGACAAAATGAACATTCAACATTTTATTTCACGGAACATAGGGACAAGGAACATAGGGATAAAGTGGATAACATGACTATAAAGGAGAACAACGGAGATAGGGAATAGGGGAACCAGGAAACATGGGGATAAAGGAGATCAAGTATATTATTTTTTGCATGACAATTTTCTGTAATGTTTTGTCGTGTGTTACTTTTTTTTGTGCAGTTCCTTACATCTATACGAGGCGTAAAGGCTTCAACGTAAATGGGTTAGCTCCTCGCTCAAAAAAAAATCCTACTATATTACTGTGACGATTCTCATCGTTACCAGAGTAGTAAATGCTCATAGCGATCTACACAACACTTTCCTGGATCAGTCCATCTTATTTCACTGTTGCCCATCACGCATATTTGCAGTCTTTTCATTTCGCTAATGATATTGTCTGTTTTTCCAGCCATATAACAACTCCTTACATTCCACGTCCCAATTTTTTTCATGGTATCGACTCGGAGATTCTTAGCATCCCTGGCCCATTTAAGTATCGTCGATACTCGGGGCCATTGTTTATTTTCTCAGCCATAGGATTAAGGAGTTTTTTATAAACGATGCTGCTATCTAGTCATCCTGGGGAATAATAATGAGGTAGTTACCCATTGCTTTCTCATTTCAATGCCGTTGACTATATGTAATTATGCCAGGCATCGGGGCGATTTCTCATTCCCAGGATATTAGAGTGCCCTTTCGTATTTACAGATATCGGTTGATTGCTTAGATCGGTGCACACACAATACTTTACCACGGGGAGGTATTGATCGGAAATTCAGCATCATCGAGTTTGAGACCCGAAGGCATAACCTAAACTCACCGCATCTTTAAAGCACCCTTTAGGGAGGCACATATAATACTTTAGGAGGGCACATGGCTCACGTTGGAAATCCCTATTATATGTGGCAGAGGAATTATACCAACAGTTTAGGTAACATCAACCTTGATTGCAATACCCAAATAGTCCAATATCGCAAAAACCACTGATCGTCAAACAATAAAATTTTTCTGCAAGTAATAAATACATCAAAAATTATAATGCAAATCTAAATAATACAAGACATGTATTATTAAGCACACAAGTTTTAATCCAAATATGTAGAACAGTCTTTCTCTAACTGATAATAAATATTGATAATTTTTCTAGGGTTGCCACCGTATTGGTGTTTGGTATTAAATTCATAAAGAAGCAAAATAATTTTAGTGCCCAATCTGACAGGCACTTTCTAGATTTTTATAACATAATAAGCAACATTAATATTTATAGTACAATTTTCAGCTTTAGTAGTAAATTTCTAGTGTAAGGATATTCTGGATTAGCTGTATGACTCTAAAACTGTGAAAAAATTACAATGCAGAAATTTGTAGAAGTATGTGAATTAATACATAATCTGCAAAATGTAATTCCACTAAAACGTTAATAAACCAATTCACGTTTATAGTTCATAATATTAACATTAGTCATGTGTGACGTTGACTAAGAATAATAACCACTTAAATTTATGAAATAAATACGTAAATATAAACAGCGAAGAAAGATTACTTTAATCTTGGATTTCATGCATAAACAGTTATTATAAATTTAATATGTGTGATACGAAAATGTGCGATAAAAGTGTACATTTTATTGGCAATGGCTTCCGTCAACAACTCTGTTCGCTAATTTTAATTCCATACGCATATCGTGTTAAATAAAAATAAAATCTATTTGTAGCACGATGATTATTTGGAGTAATGACTTAACATATTTGAGTTTCGAGTGTCAAACGTTGACCGTTCAATGTCGTTATCATTTTATGGATCAGGAATAATTACATGAAGAATCCGAATTACTTGGAAGTCCTTCTGTCCGCTACCTGTTAATTAATAATGAGATATAAACTGGCATAAAATCTACTAGTTGTTTTTCCACATCTCTCTTCAAGAAAATTCAAAAGCAAAACTTCAAGAAAATCCATATTGACTGTATCCGTTGACAGAAAAGATTCATAATGAATAACAAATACTGTTATGCATAAAGAAAACACTAAGGGAAACTGCGATATTTGATGCTGTCTTAGCAATCCCATGCTCTCAGCTGACTGCTGGAGAGACTGTATCTACATGACTATTTTCTGATGCACTTTGTGTCATCGCGGCAGTTGTACCAATTAAATTGTTATCTGTAGATTGAGCAAATGCATGTCTGCGGGGTACAACCTCCAGAGAGGAACGTCTAGGGTCATTAGAAAGATGGCATAGAGAATGGGACAGTTCTTTGAAGGGCAGATGGACATATCGGCGTATAACCAATGTCCGAGCGTGGTGTGAAACCAAACGCGGTAACCTCAGCTACAATTTCACGCAAGTGCTAACGAGGCATGGTAGCTTTGGAGAATATTTCCATTGCATTGTCCGAAGAGTATCCGATTGCTATGAGTACTTCAGCAGTGACAACAAAGACATCTTTAGCTGCGAGTCCTCTAGGTCGTCTAGGTACTGACTTTCTTCTGAATGGCACTGGCAATAGGATTGCTCAAAATGAAGAATTTTGGGATGCGTTTTCTAGAGTGGTGACAAGGCAGTTCGAGAGCGAGAGTGGGGAAACGGTGAGAGGTATGGTACGCACCACTCTCAGGACGCTGAGTAGTAGGAAACACTCTCCCAAGCAAGCTGAGAGCGGTAAGCATGGTCGGTAAAACAGATAGGACAATAACATCTGGCCATACTGATTGAGTTAATGTATAGAAACGGGTCTCGACAGAATGTCCATTGGCCTCTGACAGGTTTTAGTGAGCACCCCTCGTTAGACATGGACCCATAAGTCATGACTGAATCCCACATAATCGCAGTCTGATCATTTGAGGTACTCAGGGGCATCCAGGAGGTCTTTCCTCTCGACACCCAAAAAAACGCTCTCATCTGGTTTCGTAAACTTTTGCTCTGTAATGTTCTTTTTATTAAAAAATCATTTAATTTGTGTATAAGTTTGGCTACGTCTTATGAGATTTGAGTCGCTTATTAAGTCTAGATTCTATGATTAAAATGGCAATAACCATTTTTTAAGCTACATATACAAAAAGACTTTTGTTAAATTCCTTTTTAAAGTACATTAATGAGTCATGAAAGGCGAGGAAAGTATGAGATTCAGATTCGTTTCGATCTGCGGTCGATTTGTTTACGGAAGAGGCTTCGATTTGATTAGACTAAGAGAATAAATAAGAGATCAAGACTTGCTGCTTGGCATAACTAATCTCTGGCCCACGAGAGAACATGACTCTCTATTCAGTACATTTCGCGTTGAAACGCCTTATGTACCTCTTTTCTCAAAGATGCACATGAAACATTTAACCATTTACAAGCAACAATAATATTTTACAAAACGCAATAAAAACAAGTCAAGGTTTTATTGCCAATTTGGTCATGCCTCACGCCTTTAACTGGCTGAAACAGTCATGAAATCTCGTAGTTTAGGGCAAACCTAATTAATTCTGTCGTGTAATGTGTACGAATTCTGGCGAACAAGATAATTTGGGGACATGTAATAAGTTGCCAATTAGGATCTATAGAAATTATATCCTTTCAAGAATTACTAACTATTGGCAAATGATTAGTAGCTTTTAAAACGGTTACAATAACGTACAAACTTCTAGATGAAGCCAATGATGAAAGAAGGAAACGTAAAAAAATCAAATTCTCGTAGTCTGAACATTCCGCATTCAACCATTTAATTTCACCAACATCCTTGAGAAGCCAAAGAAAAGGCATAAAATCCAATCAGTTCGCGTACATTAGTTGTTATTTTTGTAATGGAAATGAAATCATGCTAACAATTTTTTCATTATAATTAGCTTCACAACATATTGTCAGTAAATTAAAATCACGAATACAAGCATATATATGAAGTTATAAATACTAGATAATTATAAACAAAACAATTATTTCAAGACGTTATTGCGTACATCATTATAATGTTTTCTTATTGTTTTGGGGTAGGGTCTTAAAGGTATATGTGCAAACAAAAACTGTTCTTGCTGCCTAAACAGAAGTGCGAGAGGAATCTAGGAGGATGGAAGTCTAAACGAAATTAAATCTTCAACAAATATCTACGATCAAACTATAAACATCAAACTTACACAATGCACCGTGTACTTCTCAAGAATCTTTTAAATTTCTTATCTTCACTTTTCTTTTCTTTTTCTCCCATTTACATTTATTACCACCCTGTTAACCAACAGTTCGTTGTAAAGGGAGCAAGTCGCTGTCAATCGTCAAGCCAAGCATAAATTTAGTCACCAACCACCGGATCGCCGATTTCTTCAACGATTAAAATTCATTAAATGACATTCACTCACTCTGATAACACAACTACATGTTCTACATCGTATTCGATCCTATTCAATGGCGGATAACTCCCTCAACTTTATCAAAAATCATAACATAATCAACCGAAGAACAAATAATTACAATAACCAATTTACATCTAGTTCGCTTCTTTTGATCTTTATACTTTTGCTAATGGAATATGGTAATGGATCGTCCTAACTATCCGTTGAATTATAATTAGCTTAACAATACAATCGCAGTCAATTAAAAATCGTGTTTAAGAGTCGTTATATGTATTATAAATATTTGATAAAATAATCATAATTATGTAACTCAGTTATTGCGTTCTACATGTGCTTACCTACAACCATATATATATATAAGTATGCAATAAAATTAACAACAATTATTTCTCCCCAACCCCTGTTTGAGGATCATGCATGAGCAGTTTTATGTAACAAAAAGAAAGAAAGCGGTATGGTAGTTATACAAAAAAAAAGAATAATAATAAAACCACATCCTGTTTTATACGAGAAAAATCCGTAACACGTATGTAAAGTAGTCCCGCATTGTTGGAGCGGATACAAACAAAAGGAAACTGCCGCACAGTAATATCAAATGTATCACATTATTATAGGCTGTGCAGGTGTAGGTGAATGCTTTAAGCATACCTCAACAGTATGGTTTTGGACTAAAGCTCAAATCAAGAGTCTTTCTAGAATGACTTGCGCTTAATATTTTTACAAGGGCTCAATACATCATAGCGGGTGCGATTCCCATAAAGGCTACGACCGCGAAACAAGAACGTTAAATTGTGAACAGTTGTACGAAATCGCGAAAGTGGAACGATACATGACTAGCATACGCAAGTGCTCATGGACTTTGGCACATACCTTCGCCCAATGGGCAAATGGCTAACTGCAATATGCGAATGTTGAAAGTTTAGAAGCATGGTATGGATGCCGGCTAGATTGCTGGAGGCACGTAGAAGGCTGACGTCCATTAAGGATCACACCTTACGATCAGAGAAGGGGCATGAAATGGCCTATGAAAAATGTAGATCAGTAACATTTGAAAAACTAGCTTACTTTATGTGAAAACGGTAGGTTGGACCCATAGATATGTAAATATATACATAAATTAATATATACCACGTTACTGAATAAATTTATTACTTTAAATAAATAACTTGTAACACCGCTGGATTGGTAAGAAACCAGTTTATAAATTAAAATGTAAATATAATTAAATTGGATGCAGATGCTTACATTCCCGCAGTAGCTATGGACACAGTAATGATCGAAGAGACATAGGTTTAGGTATTGTTTCCTGTTGACTTACTGTTATGTTATGGGAACGCATATAGCGTTGATAGATAAGAGTAGGGGACTTGAGTATTTACGGCTTCACTCGTAGCTCATGTGGAAACTGCTGTGCTGCAATTGAAACAAACGTAGACCGTAGCACGGAATAATTAACGAGTGATTTGCTCCATACAGACCGTACAACAGAGAAAAGATTCGGTGGAAGGCTCATGCCTATAAATACTGATGCGTTGTATAAAATATTTTAGTTCATTTCATGAACTCGATGAGTCAACAGTAACATCAGCCTAACAATCCAAGCCAAACTAGCCAAGCCGAGATGTAAGCGGCAGGGGAGCCACCACCGGATAAGTAAACGTTTGGTAACCGTTTTCATATATCGGTATACTGTTTTATTGCATGAGACTATAATAGCTTTGCTTCTCTTTCTACCCTACCCTTTTCCTACATAGCTAGAGTGTATGTCACTGAATCGAATCGACTCGTCAGTTACAGTTACTCAACAAGCTTAGCATCAGTGTTCGACCGGGGTTTTAAGTAAGTATAATAATAGTGGTTTCCTTTACCCTAATAGTGGTAACCTGTAGAGTGTATGCCACTGTATCGGATCGACCCGTCAGTTACAGTCACTCGGTAAGTAAACATCTCTGTTCGACCGGGATATTAAGTGAGTTATAGTGGTTTCCTAGTATCCTTTGCTATATCATATTTCGATTATTTGTGCTAATGCGATCCGCCGCCGTCTCGTTGTATTATATTCCAATTTTACTTTTACATGCTCCCCACATAGTTGTTTCGTTTTATATGCACCGCCTATTAATTAATTGTTAGATTATTTTAATGTATTTTATTTAATATTTGCTTACCACTATTAATGCGCTCCTATTTATTTTTGACATTTAATTTGTTGACATTTAATTTGACATGTGCATTTAATTCTTTTTTTGTTGCCTGTGCCTTCAGTAAGCCATTGAAGACCGGAGAGTCAACAGGAACAGTTCCAGCGTGCGGTCTCACGTCAAACGACCTGGCGGTCGAGGCATGTTTCCGGAAGCTAGAGGTTCTGTAGTATTAAGATATTTATTTGCGTCACCGGTGAGAGTCGCTAAGGCTCTCCATTAGCAGCGTCGCGGAGGGGAGTCTGTCATAAGATATTGGACGGATCAATAGATTAAGTTAGAAAAAGATAAAAAGTAATAATAGGTAGAAAATATTACTCTACAACTTATTAAAGGAAAATGTGAATGGATCGGAAGTAAATTATTTATATCAAACTCCAAACATTTCAAATCTTGCCTAATATTGGCTCTAAAAATTTTCAATGAAATATTGATTAGAGTAAAAGGAATATTAATTCATACTCTGTGGCGCACATGTATAATTGAAAGGTATTAT
>WYDF02089745.1:0-10917 GCA_009867245.2 Adranes taylori | reverse complement strand
TAAACATCCAGACGTGGTGTAGTTGGTAGGTCGACGACTACTAAAAAGGAGTACTGATGAAAGTTACCCTAATACTGGAAATACGTATCTGTTCCGGTCTGGCTTTATTAAGCTATTAATAAAGCCATATACATAAGCTATATACACATGTCATCGACAGGTATTTGAAATTGGACTAACTCATCTAATAGCCATCGTTCAAATTGTTTACGTCTTAAAGTAACTCTACTTAAAATATTTTCATTTAAGGCTATAAATGTTTGTCGTGAATATTATAATTTCAAAACCGAATCTGAGAAGAAGAAGAAGTAATTATTATTTATGAATTGTTAGAATTAATTGGTGAGTGCCGTAGCATATTGGTAAGATGCGTCACTGCCAATCCAGAGGTTATACCTGCCAAAAGCTGAAACGTTATACGGGGCCCATTATCACTTAGGAAGTGAACAGTGACGTGTCATTCACATATGTATGGGTAGAACTTCGGTCCAGTGTATGAGGGTTAATACGCACTATAAAGATCCCCGCACAAGTTATCAAGAAAGGTTGGTGCGCGGAAAAATTATCCGACATTCTTCCTGGTAGCTGTGGTGCGATAGAACTATAGGTTGGAAATAGGCCGTAAAAAATATAAATACAAGAGAGAATTGATTGATGTCTGTCATTGGGTATTTGTTGGTGAGTTTGTCTATATAATTGGTAATGCTATTTTATAGTGGTTATGGAAATCGAATTTTTCAAGAAGGCGGAGAAAGAAAAGTTAATAGCAATCTGGTTGGTTTCTTAGTAACAGGATAGAGAAAAGAAAGATAAATAAACAACTCGCCATTAGGTTGCGAGTTTTGATTTTTGGGAAGCTAATGAATGGAATTATTCTGAAAATACTCATTTGGATATTTCATTTGGGGATGGAAATACTCATTTGGGTATGGGGTATCTAGAGATTGTAGTTAGTGCTCAAGCCAGAATTAAGTTGAGATTTTTTGTATGTCGCCACTTTTAGTGTGCTACATTATTATTGCTGCTAGTTGTAACAACTAAGAAAGAAGGAAGAGTATGGGTTATTCCAGCATATTGCATTGAACATCTTGTTGTTCAGTTGTTAATTTTCATCGTGGGTCCACTAACGGCGTTCGTCTGAATTCTTGTAAGTCGGTGGAGTACAGATAACAAAATAGCGTATGTTTGGAGTCATTGGACGGGTAAAGCCATAAGAAGTTGGGAAAATTTGCGGGTAATTGAAGTAACATCAAGTAGATTCCTTAACCAGTTGCAGAATCCATCCGGAGGTGCACGTGGTCACTAAGCATTGGTCTGATGTAGCTGGAGGTGGTTTGGTAATCGATGGTCTTTGGAAGAACATCAATTCGAAGAACTGAACCAGTCTGCTTCCGCCGCAGCCAATTGTGACCTAAGTATCTCATTGGGGAACCTTTTTAAATTTTGGATTTTAATTTTAATTTAACTTGTATTCTCTATTTGTTGAACATTCCATGTCAGCGCTTCACGCCTTCTTCCCAAATTTTACTTATTATAATATAGCCTTTATTGGCATCAACAATGCGTACAATACAATTAATACAAGAATTCCAAATCAAACACAAACATATTATTTCTGATCTTATACCTATGTACAAATTACAATAATAACATAAAACCAATAATTACTATTTTATGTAACCAAAAAATAAATAAAAATAATTTTACTTTTATTTTTTTTTCCCAACACAAATAAAAACCATGATAATATGCCCACTTCAATTATTTATTGAAAAAGAAAAACCTAAACAACATTCATACATCCCTCTCCTTCCAAATTCTTTCCCTTAGTCTATTCCCGCATCTATCCTACCCCTACAATTACCTTTTCCTCCGCCTACTCCTTTCTAATATTTTCTTCTCTCTTGTTTTCCAAATAATGATCGAAGACAAACCACATCTTTCTCAGCTAGCCGCAAGAACACGAACCACTGGTCTACTCACGTACTCATAACTGCTCGTGCCCTCAGTAAGTCCACTGAGAACCAGTGGAATAATAAGAGCGGTTCCAGCGTGCGGTATCACGCTAAACTGACACATTTGTTTGCTCCATCTGTGACAGTCGCCAGGACTCCTGGTTAGTCTTGTCGCGATCGGGAGTCTATCAAAAAGAGTTTGAAAACTTTCCTCACAGAAAACTGACTTTCCTCATAGACCATTTAGAGAAACTGAGAGAACATACATTTTATAAATTTGTTTAAACAAACCGATGATCATCCGCAAAAAATCGCGAACCGTGAAAGATGCATTTGCAGTTAATCTCTCAACCGGACAGACCAATGTTAATAAATCAGGACCGGACGCGAGAATCGACTTTTGCATTGCGGTATATAGACGAATGGTGGTTGGGGATAGGGTGGTATAGTCTGGCTGGCTTTTGTCGATTGGTCGAACTTGTTCGACCGATACGACGCTTTCGGGTTTTCGTCGTCTGAAATTTATTACATCTTTGCTATAGGTCTGTATGTTATGGAATAAGATTTTTTCTTATTATAAACTCCAGTTTTATTGAATAGTAAATGCATATCTTGGAAATTCCTAAACTTGGAACTGTTTTATAGTAATTTAATTGAGAGGAATCTAGCATAAACGTTATAAATTACAGTTTATAAGAATTTCTTTAGTGTTTCCTAAAACATTCTTGGCACTGAACGATTGGGATTCCAATAAATTTGCATATTTGCTGTTTTAAATCTAAGCATCCTTTAATACTATTATTTTGTGGTAGAAATTAATACTGGTAGTGTGTTTTACATATTTTGCCATACAATGAATATTATTAATTAGATCAGTTAATCACTTCGAAAACAACCTTTCGATTAAATGTAACATCCAACCAACTTGTAAAAACCAGGAAGAGTATATGGTTCATTTATGGCATAGGGATAGCCATAATCAGTACCCTTTGCTTCAATGCATCATTGTCTAATGACTGTGTCTAACAATTACAGAGTTCTATGATCGAATTTAGACGAACTAACCACCTAAGTGAGATAAATTATTATAGCTGTTAACCCATCTCCACAACCTGAGGTGTAAAGAACTTTAACAGTTATAGTCTCTTTTCATTAACCCCTTAAAGAAAAATGCCACAAGAGAATCACAACACAATGGAAAGTAGTTTACTTCGACTTCACAAAGAAACGATGATAATTTGCGGGCGTCGGACGTCTTACAATATGTACTAATTATAGCAAAATCTGGAATACCCCAAACTATCGGAACAATTAATGTTACCGGCCATTGAAGAAGTTTTAAGAACTGTTCTATAAAAACCGGCATAGCATATAATCAAAAAAAAACCTTTATAATCATTTAATCAACAACACAGTTCAAAGACGTATTGATGAAATAAGTTATGATATTGAAAGCTTCTTGTGTACATTATTATTGACATGTTTTCGGTTTTTTTTTATGGACTAAGAAATCTATGATGAAGAACTAATCTTTGCGACAACTTTGACAACGCAAATCAATATTTAATCATGTAAGAGATTTTTTCATGAAAAAAGCGATTCCTTTATCAAATATAAAATCAACAGAAGCAGATGGAGCACCGGTCATGCTTGGGCGCTATCCTGGGTGTTTGCAATACACGGTGTCATCCATTGACAACATTTAGTTGCGAAAAGTCTCAGTGATAGATTACATCAATCTCTTCAATTTGTCGTCAATGCAGTAAACTAAATTCAATGTAACGTGTTGCATCTTAGGGTATTTGCGCAACTTTGTGAAGAAAATGATGAGAACTTTCATCGATTGCTCCTTCACACTGAATTACGCTGGCTGTCAAAGGGCATATATTTGACAAGGTTTATGTTTGACAAATTATTCACTTTTTGAGGCAGCTTTAGAGTTTTTGGATGATAAATATCTAACTTTAAAAAAAATTTGATTAAGTCTAAACCAGACATTGCTTATTTAACAGATTAGTTCACTAAATTTAATGAGGTTAATTTGCAGTTACCAGGCGACCGTCTAAATTTGATAAAAACATATCAGCTTTGTTTGTCAGAATGAAACTAGTGAAGCAAAGTATTGGACAGTGAAATTTTTCCCACTTTCCCAATTTGTCACAGACAAACTGCCAGGATGATGATGTTTCAACCTATGTTCATCATGTTATCGCCAAATTGAATATAGTATCCGACATTAAACAAAAAAATCAGGAATTGTTAATTAATATAAATAATTTAATCGAAGAAAAGAAATGCGAGGTATAATCCCTGAAGTGTTCACGACCTCTACACACAAAAAGATGGAAACAACTGCCGCTAATCACGTAACGTTCGCGTCCCATGCACCTAGAAAGTTAGAAGAAACAGATAGAGTCAACTGTAGATGGCCACGCAACGCTTACATGCTACAATTTGGTTTTTCTGTGTTTGCTCA
Organism: Adranes taylori; assembly: GCA_009867245.2. Lineage (NCBI taxonomy): Eukaryota > Metazoa > Arthropoda > Insecta > Coleoptera > Staphylinidae > Adranes > Adranes taylori. The sequence goes on along the minus strand of WYDF02089745.1, from coordinate 6,486 downwards.
AAAGGAGAAAAATTTATGTCGAAATGGATTTAAAGAGATTTATAGTCTCCTTGCACGTGTTTTGCTTTGAACGGTCGTTTTTCGAGTTTTTTGTTTGCTCGCACGAACACAGCACGTAAATATGAAGAGAGAGATGCTTTTAATTCTCTTTTATGGCTCCTTGTTTTCGCAGCCAGTTTTTTTTTCTATGGGTTCGATAAACTGTACGTTCGTTGGTCTCGACTAGACGACAGTTCGATGCTATCGTATTCCCAACAAACAAATCTTAATGTGTTTGATGAAATCTGCGTTCATTGCCCCTGTATAGCCAAAAGAACGATATTCAATTTGTAACACACAACTATTAATGGGGTTTATTGAACTTTGTGCTTTAACATCGTCTGGTCAAAGATGTGATGTTATCTTGTTTTTAACGAATGTTTTCAATGAGTTCAATGAACTTTGAGTGCTTTACCTTCATGTAACCGGATTTTACTATTTATTGTCAGGAGCATGCATTGTTTTGAACGCTTTCGAAACAAAAGTTGCCGCTGCGATTCCCTTGATTGGTTGGCGTCTGCATTATCAGGGGTTGCTGGTAGTTATTCGTTTGCACGTTACATCTTATTGGAGAGCACACCGTAGCATAGAATCATAGAATCTCAGAATCCTGGCAGGGATGTGAATGCCCAAGAAAAATATTCTCTTTAAAATTCGCAATGTATGAAAGAGTGCTTCTTATTGATAGAACCTTCTCTCTTCCTAAAGTTTTAGCAGAAATTTTGTCCAGGTCCCACCCAAATGCCGTCGACAATGTTAAGAGATGCCGCCGAAAAATGGTATACATTTATGACTCCTTGGTTTCCGCGGCCAGTTTTTTTTTTCTATGAGTTTGATAAACTCTGTGTTCGTTGGCCTCGTCTGAACGAGAGTTCGGTACTATTGTATTTCCAACAAACAACTATTAATGGATTTCTGGGCTCTTAATAGGTTGATGAAATAGCTTTTAATGAGTTGATGAAAGAACACTTAATGAATTAATTACTCCTGTGCTTAAATCTCGCCTGGTCAGTGATTTAATGCTATCTTGTTGTCAACGAATGTTCTTAATGAGTAAAATGAAGTTTTGAGGGCGTTACCTTTTTCAAACAGGATATTCTTATTTATATAAAGGAGCGTCCGATTATTTGAACGATTTTCATATTAAATTGCCGCCGCTATTCCCCTGATTGAATGCGATATATTTCATTAAAATTCTTAACGCTTCTTATTGATAGAAACTTCTCACTTCCTAAAGATTTTAGCAGAAATTTTCTCCAGGCCCCACCTAAATGCCGTCGGAAACGTCAACAATTACCGCCGTCGAGCCGGCCAGCAAAAGTCACTAATTCCATACACAAGTAACTTACAATGTTTTATTGTGTTATTGATGCAATGTTTAACATTAGGCAATGGATACTATCTTTAGATCAAACCACCATTCCACTGAGGGGGGGGGCTGATTAAATAGCTTGGAGCCGCCAATGGTTGCGAGAAAAAGTTTCAGATAGTTCTTCCATCTGCATACCTCTTGTAAAAGGATTTCTGCGCAGTTACCTATCTTACAAAAAAAAATCACCAATCCAGTACATTTAAGATTAGACCTAACAATTTTAAGCCAAATATTGAGAATTGCTATTAAAGCATCGGGCTCATTCCTCCCAATAAAGGTATTTCTTTGTTTGTGTAGTTCGTTTATGGTATAATTTTACTAGATTTGGATGTTATTTACATTGATTTGCATTGTAATTAATAATTGCATTAAACTTAGCATGGGGTTTATTAAACTTTTCACTCTACAGTTAAACCTATCGAAGTGAGTATCGCTGTGTGACGAATTTGTTTGGGTTTATGAGACAAAAAAGTTTGGGAACCTCCTGCACTAGTTATATGTACGAGATGTGTTGTTAAGAAAATCATAGGTCTGGGGTGCTTTTACAAAATTTATACTGTATTATTAAAATAAAGTAATGTGTGTACTATTCTCATCATTAAAAGCAAGAAGAATTAGATTTACTTTGCGAATAAGTAATTGAACAGAATATTCAAGCATCCAAAATATAAAGATAATTACAACAATTCCAACTTTGTTGTGTTATTTGAAAAATGTTGTGAGAAAATCTTGAACACATTAAGAGTGTTTGATAGTTTTTTCAGAAATGGTCCCTAGGATTAAAATGGTCTCCATCTACAGTTTTAATGTTTTAAGTTTCCATCTACAGTTTTTATAGTTACATCTTTCCATATACAGTTAGATGTCTTTATCATTTAATTCTGTTGTTTTCAAACTTATTTCTCCAACACGAATCTTTCAATGGTCATTTCCAATTGTAAATTTATAACATCAGAGATTATGTTTTTTTTTTCAATCGCGTTGTACTTAATTTAAAGCTGTTGTAAGACTCATTTGTGACGCTACTAACGGAGAGTCCTAACGATAGATAGCGGAAAAAAATATCTTATTATATTTCCAGTATTTTACAACTCTCGGAAATACGTATTCTCGGGAGCCAGGACAGTTTAAAGTGACACTGCACGTTGGAACGTTCTTATTGTACCACCGGTCCTCGGTCCTCCGTGGACTGCTGAGGGTACGAGTAGCTACGAGTACGTGAGTACTTCAGTGGTTCGTGTTCTTGTGGGAAACTGGAAAATATTCTAACTGCTAATTAATGAAACAGTATTTAATGATTTAACAAAATAACGTATATTGGTCTTCTAGACAATTACAAAACACAATATTACACTAACAATCTAAGCCTGACAATATAAACAAAGAACGAAGTATGTATGCTTTATTAAATTCAATAGCAAATAAATGAATAAATGTCAAACTAAAGTAATGACGCACTAATGTCGGATTAATAAACAATAGCATTTCTATCAAAAACAATTCAATAAGCGGTGCATGTAATACAGTACAAATGTATAATAATAATTACAAAACACTATAAAAGCGCCGCATGAAAACCAATACTAATGTGCGGTGATAAAATAATAAAGAAATAATAATGCGAAAAGCATGTACAAATAATCAGCAATACAAACGGGAAGATGGGTATAAATTTAAATTTAGGATATGAACTACGGACACGGTAGGAATATGAGGAACCACTATAGGTGACTAACACCCGGGCTAACGTAGGTGCTATGCTCGCTCAGTAACTAAACCCAACCGCGGCTAACGTAGGTTAGACTTATACACTCTACTGGATAGTAGGTAATATGGAGAGGAAACCACTATCAGCAACAATAACACCCCCGCTAACGTAGCTGTTATCGCTACCGAGCGACTAAAACTAACCCCGGCTAACGTAGGTTAGAATTATAGACTCCAGTGTGTAGTACGGAAAGGAATCACTGTAAGCTACAGTACCATTCTGGCTAACGTAGGTATCACTATTACTGAGTGACTGAGACCAACCCCGGCTAACGTAGGTCAGACCCATGCATACGAATGGTGTAAGAGATAGGGTGGTGGTAAGGTAGAAGGAAATAAAAAAACTATTTAAAATTACATGTGATAACCAGAACAGTATATCGTATATAAAATTGCTCACGAAATATGTTATTATCTTGGCGACTGTCCTTGGTTGGTCGCTCTGCTGGCTGCTGCTGGATGGCTTAATTCGAATTCTCAAAATCAGGAACTAAATTATTACACTAACAATCTAAGCCTGAGCCGTCACTCAAATTTTGCTCTGTTAGAAGAGTCACTGTGTAGTTAACATCAAGTTTTTTATTACTCGATACTTTATTACCCCTTATTAGAGTCTAATACCAGTAGTTTACACACAATGACAAGCGAATACGTATATATTCATCAATATTACGTAAGTCTCATTTCGGCAGCACTCACACGCTACAGCAGAAACAGTCAGCTCAGCAGTAACGACTAGCAGCATACATATTATTTTGTCCCCACTGCGGTCTCTTACATAGATAACAGTGGAGAGAGTGGAGAACACAAACGCCGCTCGCATATCTATATATCTATAACGTTTAACTATAGGTAATGTGTGTATGCACACATAACACGTCAAGCCAACGCATAAATTAATTATTATCGGACGCTGTTAAATCAATACTTCTATAACCGTTCGCATCATACATAGTTAAGCGTATATAGCAGTAGCACGCACTCAACACTCAGGCAGTGCGACAACGGTAGTAACAAGCTATGGTTGCGTGAGAACGTGGCGCCGTCATACTTTTTATTAATTACAAATAATAAATGCGTTTAAGTGTAGTAATAGTTCAATCCAGTCTAGGGTTCCCGAAATTGGTCTGTTTAATCGATTTAATTTATGCCTAGTAACTTGCTTTGTTACAATGTGTTACAAGTAACTTGCTTTGTTACACCCAAATGTATATTAGTATTTAGTTGATACATAGTGTGTAGTTCGGCGCAATTATACTATCTTGTGGGTGGTACGTAGGTGTCGATTATATATTCCTACATTTTCCACAAATATAAATGTTATGTACTTTCAATTCATTGGGAAATATGGCATAAATGAAAATTTGTAACAAAATCCAGTTTAATTACAATGTGCTTTTTGGTATTCCAAAATAAACGATAACAACTTTGCTATAGAATTTTTTTGATGTTAATTTAGTAGATTACTAAGTTTTCTGATGGTATGTTTTTTTAACGTTACCTATACCAGCAATAACTTCTCTCCCTGCGATATTTGTTCTGGCCAACTATGAAATATCCAAAGAGCGCATGTAATTTGCACATATAGGCTACATCGTCCTGGGAATCGAATTATAAAGTACGGATAATATGCATTATTCAAAAATAAACTAAACAAGCATTTAATTACCAGTTATTTATCGTATTATTCAATGCGTTTGTTGTTTTGTTTTTCTCTTTTTGTTTTTCTCTGCTTGTTTCAAAAGCGAAATTAAAAAACTAAATTATACGTTCCGAAAACATCAAATGATTATAGAACAATCGCATATGAATATACAGTTACATTTTATAAATGCAAATATCTTTTGACTCTTCATATATTGAATTTTCAATTGAAAACCCTTTTAGTACGTTATAATTATTATTAAAATGAGAATAAGAGATATTTGCTAATGTGTAATACGTTTAAACTGCATGAAGCTTTTTACTTTTTTACTTAATACACCTGCTTATTAAAAAAATTATTTATTTAACATCAAGTCTGTTTCGTAGACTTACACATTTAGCAATAATGTCGCGACCCACATTTAAGGGTAACGACGTAGGGATTTATAGCGAGAGGATTAAAACTTAACGAGGATTAAATTAAATCATGTGTTCAAATTTCCTAAAATATAATTAATATATAAAAATAGTAATTACTATTACAATTTATTTATTTCACGCACTTCTAAATATATTACATACAAAATATTACAAATTAGTGATTACTTTATTAAGTATTGAGTATTGCCGAGGAATGAAACTTGTATTTGACAGAGCTTAACTATATTGTAACTATATAGTGTGCAGAAAGAAAAAGAAAAAAAGTTAAAGTTGAATTGAATTGAATTGAAAAGAAAATGAATTAAATATAAAAGGAAAAAACATAAAAATATAAAGATAATAGTAAAGTACATGTTGATCATTATGTTTTTCACATTGTGAAATTGAAAAGAAAGAATATAAAAATAATAGTATAGTACAATACATGTTGAACATTACGTTTTTTCACCTTGTCAGATGTGAAGAGGTGAAAGCGTAATTCCTTAGATTATAAATGTATGAGACTTGTTAAGTTATAGAATAGAAGAGAATATCTTTATTATCCTTTTGCCATTTATACATGGTTTGGATTTGTCAATTTGTAGCATACTTAATACTTCCGTTAAAATTACATAAACAACATATTAAATACAATTACAATACAAAATTAATAATTAGTGTATATAATTAATAAATTAATTATAGGTGTAACACTAGTGATAAAAACAAATCACATCACAAAAATCACATAAACAGACAAACAAGAAAAAAAAAAAGAACAAAATAGAAGATATGTTAATAAATCAATATCGTTTGTTCCCTATAAACATTTTTTAACCAAGTAACTAAATATACTATTTTTGAATTGACTTAGTGAAAGTTTTTTTATATAGTCAGATATTTTATTCTACAATTGTATCCCTGAGTAGGTAGGAGATTATTTAAACAGATTTAACCTACAGTATGGGTTTCTTTACTATAGGTTCAATCTGTCTGGAAAAATTAACATCGAGAAGGGAGTAAGACAAGAATGTGTGCTTTCACCCCTACTGTTTAACGTCTACTCGGAGGAGATATTTAGGAAAGCTTTAGAAGACACCTCAGATGGTATAATTATAAATGGACAATACATTAACAACTTACGCTACGCTGATGACACGGTTATTTTAGCAGATAGTGCTGAAGCACTACAACGCCTAATGAACCGAGTAACGATAATATGTGAAGAATTTGGAATGAAACTG
>WYDF02089734.1:0-10918 GCA_009867245.2 Adranes taylori | reverse complement strand
TTTTCCATCTTTCTCAGTTTTCCCAGTCCTAGTTCTTCTAATCTTCGTTCCTCCATGGCGTGGTTTATCCTGCAGTACCAGCTGATTCTAAGACGACCCCTCTTACGGAAGCCAGTCCACAATTCTTCTTTCCTTTTTCGTCGCCATTTTTCGTCGCCCATCCGCTTTACGTGCCCATACCACGTAAGTTGTTTAGATGTCATGATGTTATAGTGCATTTACATCCTTTGCCTAGTATTAACGCTGGTGACATATTCTAGTTTGAAAACTCTGCAGTATCTTCTTGAAAAATTCATTTCCGCTGCTAGCCGTTGTCGTTCTCTATTGTTTAGCACCCAAACCTTTAAAACATGTTATTGTACTCTCTAGAATGATTTTGTATACGGCTGTTCTTGTTTTGTTGCTAATATTTGGGATTCAGATAATAGGATGTAAAGTTTGTCCAGTTGCTACTTTCTTTCTAATATTGTGTTCATCAGTTCCATTACTGGTAATCCTAATGCCTAAATAAATATATTCTTGAACTGACTTTATTGTGCCACTTTGCACCACAATGTTCATAGCTGGACATGTATTGGTTTTTTTCCATATTGATCTCTCGACCCCATTGATTGTATTCTTCTAGAAGCTTTCGTAGCATGAAGGAGATATCATCATAGTCTTCCGCGAATATTATTTGGTCGTCCGCAAACAGTAACGTAGTTAGGTAATTTCCATCTAGCTTTAATCCAATTTTTTCACATTTTCTGTGTCAGTGTTTTAGTGCTTTGATGTAAATTAAAAAAAATGGTAAGGGAAATGCACCAATCCCTTGCTTAATGGCAATTCTGCAGGAAGCTTCGTACATACTTTTACTGTACTAGTACTGTTTTTGTATTATATCTTCAGGGCGTTAATCTACATAAGTAGATGGAATTTGAAAGTAATCAAGTTCTTCCCAAAGTTTGTTGATGGGCACAGAGTCGTACTCTATTTTTTTTAATCAATGAAAACTACATGTGTTCATTTTCTTCCTCGTGTCATTTTCTTTTCGATAATTTGTTTTAGACAAAAAGAATTATCCATAGAAGATCGGCGTACTCTGATATTCTGGTTCTTCGTAATGTTCTTCAATCTTTTCTTTTAGGATCCGCTCATAGAGCTTACCCACTGAACTGGTCACACTTACGCCCCGGTACTTGTTGCACTCCCTATTTGAATCTTTTTTATGTATTGACGTAATATATCCTGTCTTCCATTCAGTCGCTACTTGGTCGCTTATCAGACATCTCGTAAATATTGATGCTAGCGCTTCTGCGGCCTCTCTTGATCAGCTCAGTTGGTAGTCCTTCTGGGCCTGGAGCTTGATTATTTTTCATGTTTTGCATCGCTGTCTTAATCTCCTCTACTTATACTGTTCTCATTTGAGTTTTCATATCATTTTTCTCGGCATAGGAAATGTTCCCATATTCTAGTCTATTCAGCCAGTATTTCTTGATAGGCTTTACCCATCGATTCATACCAACAACGTCCAATTTTACCAATTCATTTGATTTTTTTCGAATTTTCTTGTTCGAGAACTTCTCATTAAATTGTTTAACTGTCCACATTTAATTTCCCAAGCTGCTTTCCTTGCTATTGTTACTGCTGCTTTAACCTCTCTATTTCTAGTGACGTATCTTTGTCTATGATATGTCCCGCAGTCAGCGCTCCTTTGGAATGGTGGGGTTTGCCGAACTATAACGTAGCCTATAATGGATGACAGGCCCTTCGTACATTGATACCATGTATACTTATAGATCTCCTTGTGGTTAAAAAAGGTAATTTTCAGGTAGAACTTTCTACAACTCCTACAACTACAAAAAACCAATACATGGAATATAAAGTCATTCTAATATGATACATGTAGACTGCTGCTCAAACAATATAAAATATTGACTGCACCAGCCGCAGTTTCCTAGAATCACACTATGTGCAGCAGTGTACCTCCGTAGGGCATACGGAGTATACAATGTTTGTCCGCAAGAATGGAAGTTACTCGATAAAACAGTTTTCAAGAGAAAACTGAGATACCACCTTCTAAATCACCGAATATGTGGATTAGACTTTATTAATTTGTAACTTTTTTAAGTATATAATATTGTCTACATCTATCTATCTATTTATTTAATTTATGAATATTTCTCCAAATGTGTGAAATATTCAAATAATATATACTTAAGAAACTAACATCAGAAATTAATATTCTATAAAAGCTGTAGCGTTTAGTTTGTATAAAATTAGACAGTGTAAATTCAAAATAACTGGATTGAAAAATATTTTTCTTATAGGCGGCAATGTTTTTGGTGTAAATTTATCAACGTTGGTTATGCGTGATATGCCAATTCCAACAGATAATTCCATGGTACCTCAAATATTTCAAAATTTACTAGGATATTTAAATGATCGAGTACACGAAGATGGTATTTTGCGAATTGCTGGTCAAAAGCAAAAACTAGATGGTCTTTGTACGGAAATAGAAACTTATTTTTACTGTAATCGAAAGCATGTAGAACGTTTATTGAATGAAGCTACTGTTCACGATATTACTGGTATTTTGAAGAAACTAATCAGAGAACTGCCAGACCCAATTTTTACAATGGAACTTTTTGATATGTTTTATAAGTGTAGTGGTAAGTCATTTTTTTTCGAAAACTTAATTTAGTTTAAAGATCGCAAACTTTGTTTTCAATACGGATAGTGGATCGTACATAGATTTATTAGATTCCTATTACATAGAATCGGGATGCTGCATAAATCTTCACTTGGTTCTTGACATAAAAGGAGGAGAATTCGACTACTTGTTGATCGATGAGAGATTGAAAGATTTGTCTATAAGCATGAAAGTTGAGACGAGATGTGAGTCTGACCATTTTACGTTGGAGGCTAAATGGGAAATAAATTGAGTGAATGAGTGGATAAATATATTTAATTATGCAAATTACTCACTTTTGCACTTTCCTTTATTGTTTCGGAATAAAGACGTTTATTATAGAGAAAAGTTAAAAGTCACGAAATTGATCAAGGATGTGGACCCGGCGAAGATAGAAGGAAGAAACTGTGTAATAGTGGAAGTAAAATAGGGATTACGTGTGAAACAAAGGAAAAAAAAGCAAATAGAAAAAGGAAGATGTGAGGTATATAATGAGAAATGACTGAAATAAAAGCTTTATGACAAATACGCTAAGGCTAGTGAGAGATGGGAAAAAACATGGGAAGAGTATGAGGAGGTAAAGAGATTACAGAGAGAGAGAGAGAGAGAGAAGTAGAAAGAAATAGAAGAAATGAGGAAGGAGATTAATAGTATAATGAGGGACGGTTGATAACTAAGAGAGGTATAACTTGTAAGTGCAATAGGGAAGGCATATCACTTTAGTAGATCGGGAATAAGAAATGTAGAGGAGATTTAGAAGAAGTGATGGAAGAGGAGGGGGTAGTGTATGTGGACAGAGGAATGATTGGTTGTCTGTAGACGTGCAGGAGTGTATGAATGAAGAAGGGATAAATTGCAGAGGGATAACTATTATAAATGGTATATACAGAATACTTGTGAGGGTTATAAACCAAGTGCCCATTTCTTGCCCATTCATTTATGCATATCCCATTCCTTTCATCCTCGAACGCGTTCCAATATACACCCTTAACTAATCTATCACTTTCATCCATCATTACCTTTTTATCATACTTTGGCATTTTCATCGTTCCTTTGTTCCAACATTTGAACTTTCTGCACTCTTGCAACACAATATCACTCATAGTTGAATTTTCCATCCCTATTATTTTCTTCAGCATTCCAACTATCACCCTCTCCATTTTTCCCTTTCTTTTGCTCCCCATATTTCTGCGGTGTATATTATTATACTCCTCACACAGACCTCACACAGACCTCACACAGACCTCATACATACCGCATCCCCTAATCTCTTTCCCCACACACATCTTTACCGTGCAATAGCAACTCTTGGTTTCTTTATTATCATCTCCACGTGTTCATTCCACTTCCTATATTTTCAAAGCATAAATCCTAAATACTTATAACTGTTTACATTCTCAATCTGTATTTCGCGTAATTCAAATTTACCCTTTTTGCTATCTCTCCCTCCTCTCTTGCATACCATTATTTTTGTTTTTCACATTCACTTGCATACCTATTTTCACTACATATCTATTGACTCTTTCTTTCAAATTCTTTAATTCTCATATTTGTCTTTGCCATACATACTATATCATCTGCATATCTCAAAGCCCACACTTTCTCTCTCTCTCTCTCTCTCTCTCTCTCTCTCTCTCTGCCATCACTCCTTCACACTTCTGTCCCTTCTTTAGCACTTCTTCCAAGTCAGATGTATAGATGTTAAACAGGCTCACCGGGCGCTCTTGTGCTACCACATTTTTTATTTAAAACCATGTGGCACATTGTTTTCCACTCTTGCTCTAACATTTGTTCACACTTACATTTCTCTTATTACCCTCCTTTTTATCTCTGTCATCCTTCTCCATAGCTTATCCCTTACAATATTGTCAAATGCTCCTTTTATGTACAGGGACATCATGTATAGCTTTTATGCCTTAACTCCTGTCATATCAGTTTATTATTCCAATATTATCTCTTACACTTCTACCTCTAATATACCCATTTTGGGTTGTCAATAACACATTTTTCTCATTTATAAATCTTGTGATTCTTTTCTTCCTTATTATTCCATGGAATCTGTATAACCCACTCATTATAGTGATCCCTTATTTAAACAACTCTACGTCTCTGTAGGAAATCCATCTGATCCAACTGTACCTCTTTTTTATTCTTTTAATCTCATCTATATTTCCACAATTCTATAATACTATAATTAAATTAATACTATAATAATTATATATACTATAATCTCAAATATAATACTAGTAATGCCATTCTCCTCTATATATTCCTCAATCTCATTTTCATCCACATCCCCTTCAGTCTCGCTCCATTCTCTTTTATTCTCCGTGGTTGCCCCATCCATATCCAATCTACATTTATTTTACCAGTCATTTATACTCACCACACATTCTTCCCTATCAGTTTTAATAGCTCCTCTCATTCTTAAATACCTCCGAATGTCCTTTTCACAACTAAGCCCTTTATCCTTTCTTTCTCCTTTCTACATTTTTCTTTTACTTTAATTCGTACTTGCATGTATTCCCTCCAGTCTACTTCTCCAAATCAAGCTCTCCTTAAAACTTCTCTAGTTTTTCGCTTCTTTTTCATTTACCATTCATAAAAAGACCCTCTCTCCCTATTACAATACAGTTTTTATTGAGGTAAAAGTTTGATAACTAAGCAGGAAAATTAATCTTTTAGTTTAGATTATCACCTATGCAATAGTTTGTTTCATTCTTGTAGAACAGATATCTTAAAGGTCATAATACTTTTTGTCAATGCTCGTAATCGTGCGTACACGAGCGAACATATAATGTGCGTTTTGGCCACTGGTGAAGATCATCCTATTGAAAAAACTTGAGTTTTGAAGTCTTCAAACATGAAAGGAGAAACTGCAAAAAGTTCTGCTTTTTTATAAATTTCTTGGCAACCAATTTAATTTTTTTTTTCAAAAATAAAATCAATTTAATCAAAAATAAAATTTTAACTAATTAAATTAATTATTTAGAAGGATCAATTTAATTGAATGATTTTATTTGTCTTTCTAGTTATTCCAAACGTTGAAGATAAAATACGAGCATTAAATCTGTTGGTGTTAATGTTACCAATTGAACATCGAAATACATTCAGATTGTTATTACAGTTTTTCATTACCGTAATTAAAAATGAACATAATAACCGAATGTCTTTACATAATGTTGCAATGATTACAGCTCCATCATTTTTTCCACCACGATTACTGCTAGCAAAGTGAGTATGTTTTTCAAGAACTCGCCGGCATATCAATTTTCATTGGAAGAAAATTGGTATGCTGGTCAACTTCCATTATAATGCTCTTACAATTGACTAACGGCACAATGGTAAAAATACACCATTTTTAGTATAGTGCCTGTAGGATAATGTCAGGTCGATGCAAATTAAACACACACGTGCCTGACGAGGAGCGAAACTCGAAACGAGCGCTCGTTGTACATTAGTTTAACTGTAAATAAGATCTAAACTTCACGTAAATTGAAAATTTTTGTTTTTCGATGTGTACGAGACAGGCGCGTACGCAGTAGGGGGTTTTAGCGTGTTAAAATCCCCCCGAAAAGTGGGAACAGTCGTAATTGTACTTGTTGAAATAAGTTTTTTAAACAATTTTTTCTAAACATCCCCCTCCCCCCGAAAATTATGTTCTTCGAACATTGTTTTCTAGAAACACCCCTCCGAAAATTATTTCTGCGTACGCCCCTGGTACGAGACGATATCAATATGACTATTTTTTTTTATAATTGGTCCATAATTAATTGTTGATAATCAAATATATGATTTTTAGAATGCCAAAGGAAGATAAACACTTACTAAGCAAGGAACAATTAGCGAAAGAAATTAATGACGCGGCGATTATCTGCAATATAATGGAACTGTTGTTGAGTACTGGTGACGTGCTGTGGATGATTCCAGAGGAATTGGCAAGACAAGCGCGCGAAGTACATAAGCGTGCTCAAGATCGTAAAGAATTGGGCAAAAACAAGAAATCTGTACGTGTCAAATTTATTTTCCAGCCGTGGTGTTGTGTTATTCACGGCTAAGACCGCCGAACGTAAAACTTTCTGCTTTGTTCGCTTTGATTTGTGAAGTTTCTATGCTTTTGTCTTGTCTTCGAATTGCTTATAGTATAGAATAATTTTTAATTTATTACGCTTACTAATTAATCTGTAGATATCAATTTTTTTAACGAATTTTCTATGAGCGTTTTGATGCTTTCGTAAGAATCAATTTTTCGTTTGAATAATGTTTTATTTCAATTTATTATCGTAATCGAATAAATTATTATAATGCTAAAATTAATAATAAAACGTAAAACAAATTTTTATTATGATTAATAACATTATTATACAAAATTTTGGGATCGAAATGTTTCAGACATTTAAAAATCTATTTTTGATCTGATCATGTTTCTTAACTAAATTCAACTGATTTCGACCATGCAATTAATCAGATTAAATTCATCTGACATCCATAGAAAAATAGAAACAATTAAACCTATTTTCGTACAGATTTTATAATTTTTTACGGCAGTAATATTATTAGGTTGTTAAACAGTTTTACAATTCCTTTTGTGCACGTAACTTTTGTGTGGATTCCGCACATCTCTAAGGAGGCCCCTACAATTATTAGAGGCATGTTTGGCATCCATCTTATGATAGCTATTGAGCGACGCTCAATATCCATCATATTTAGATGGAATCTATGTCTATGTTCGTCCTTTACTGCACCTAAGTTCTGAGGGAAATATCCAAACTCACGTAAGTAGATAATAGAATCCATTTACCAGCAGTGATTGAACAAGAAATCTTTTCGTAAATGCGTACTGATCGAAATGATTCACTGTTGATACTGTAGCATCCAATTCAGTTAAAAATGTTATACAAATCTCCTCATCCAATCCCGATATCATAAATAACTTAGCCGTATCCTGGTCCATGAGCTTCGTAATCCCATCCGATCAAACCTTGTTGTGAATCCACCACGCGATACGTGCCAACAGGAAATGGATTATACTAACGTACATTAGTTCTTTCCATATTCCAAGTACGAGCTAAGCTATATTTGAATAATGTGATGCAATAAATCTCACTTGACTGCTTCTTCCTTGAACTAGTTTCTGGAGAATGCTGACTGACTGTTTCCTGGATTAATAATTCATTCAACGTTTCATTAGACAAAATTCCTCATCAGATTTTTTGTCTGGACCTAATTCGACATTTTGTCTTTCAGATTGTGGTTTTTTCTGAATGGCATCCTCCATATCATTGTCGTCAAAATTTGATCACCGCTTAAACTCACGTAAATAATTTTATTGTAAACTAAGTTACAAAATATTTTTACAAGTGGTAATTTACAATAAATTTTATGAACGTAATAGATTCAATAAAAGAATTATGAAGAATTAACAATAAAGGAATCCAGTTGAGGAACCAAAAACAGCTGTCTAACTGGTATGATGGTTCTATTCTTGTATTTAATTTCTAATGACGTTTTTAATCATTTTTGTCTGTTCAGCCAAAATTTCTTTATTATTTTGTTAAATCGATGTACGCTGTTCATTCTTTTGATGTCTTCATGTATTTGATTATATTTTTTTTGTACTCGGTCGTATTGTGCTAATATTTCCTGTATTTGTTGTTATTTGCGATGTTACATAAGCTCCTGCTGTTCTAACGTTGTGTAAATGTTAATTTTTATCTTGCTTCACTTCTATTCCACTTTTTTGTTTATTTCGTGCCAGTCTAAAATTAGTAGTGACTGTTCCAGTGTTACGTAATGTCCTTATTTTTGCTAAACCTGTAGTTTTATATAATTCGTTTGTCGGATATTTTGTTTCAATGTTGTACAGTGATTTTATTATTATGTTTTGTGTTCTTTACCGATTTTTAACGCTGTCTCTCCTGCATTCCCCCATGTACTAATTTGATATCTCAGATGACTTTCCATTTGTGCATGATAAATCATATTTCTCGTGGCTTTTGTTAATATACTTCCACATATGCGCAGTACTCCCGTCAGTGGAATTATTTTCTCTTCAACGTATTTGATTTGTTTCTTCCAATTAAGCTTGTTGTCTAACCAAATTCCCAAGTACTTGTATTCTTCTACTTCTTGTAAGTATCTTATCTAATTGGAGGTTTATCGGCTACTTATTCTTGTTTCTATTTGCATGTATCATGTAGGTATTTAGTTTTGTTCTTGTTTATTTTTAAATTATTATTTTCTGTCCATGTGTTGAAGGTGTCCAAATATTGTTGTAATTTGCTCGTATATCCTGTAATTTGTTGCCCGTCTGAAGTATAACTGTATCATCTGCGTATGTGAAATAACTTGTATCTAGCATCAGGTCTTTTAGGTCTTGTATATACAGTAAAAACAAAATTGGTCCCAGTATTGATCTTTGTAGGACTCTTATTTTAGTCTATATCAATTCACTTTTGATTAACTTTGGTATATTGTTTTATGTTTGTGAGATACGAGTTTAAAAGGTGATATTCTGTTTCTCTAATGCCCATTTTTTGCACTTCCCGCATTAGTTTAGTTCTGTCAACATTGTCGAACGCTTTAGAGAAATCTATAAAAACCGAAATACAGTAGTCACCTTTATCCATTGCCTTAATTACTTCTTCGGTATATTCTAAGAGCAGATTGAGAGCCACTATGCGGTTGATATCCATATTGTTTATTAGCATATCGTACTGTGGTTTTTATGAAGTCATCTAAGCTACTTTTATTATTTTTTCTGTTATATTCACAAAAATGGATAGTAAACAGGTTGGTGGAAAATTTTTGACTTCTGTTGGATTTCAATCTTTATTAATTGAAACCACTTCAGTGATTTTTAATTCTTCTTCAGTTTCTCCTTTTCTTAGCATATTATTTATAAATTCAGTAATTAATGGAATAACTAAGTTTTTAAGAAGTTTAATAGCTTTTGTTGTTATCTTCTCATAGCCCAATGCACTGTTTTCTTCTATTTCATTAATGATATTCATTAATGAATCTCTTTCTTGTATTGTTGCTTATTTCAGATAGATTGTTTTGTCGTTCTCTTTACCTCTCTGTTCTATTTTGTTTGTGTTTCTTGTTTTAGAGGGTATTTTGTCCAACATTGAAATAGAAGTCATTAAATTTTTCACTAATTTCTTTCTGTGTTCAGCTATTCCCATTTTATATTATTATTATTTTTTGAGTTTTAGTTTTGTGTTTATTTAATATCTCATTTAATGTTCTCCAAGTTTTCCGTGGATTATTCTTATGTTCTTCTAATTTGCCATGATAATATTTAGATTGGTATTTTATACTTACCATGCTAACTATTTTTTTTTATTTAATTTTTGTTTCTTCATCATCTTGATTTTGTTTCATTTTTTTATATAATTTGTCTATGTTTTATGGCCTGTACTATTTCGTCCGTCATCGAATTGTTACATTTTAATTTGATGCGGTATTCGCTTTTCCTTTTAGCTTCTTGTACTTCTTTGAAGTGAAGAGTATACTGAAGAGTTTTCAAATTTTTGTTTGATTAAATTATAACACTTCATTTTGTTTATTAGCTTAATGTCGTTTCTTTGATGAAATCGTTCATCTTTTGCATTGTTTATTGTTAAGTTCAATAATCGATGACCTGTAAATCCAACATCTTCTGTCTCAATTTTATATTCTAGTTGATCAATGTTAGAGTAGCAGTGGTTTATTATTGTGCATGTGCCATTATTGTCTATTCACGTTACATTGTCAGCATCCATTTTATCTATTAAAGGCTTAAATCAATATATTTCTAATAGGTTTATTTTAGTCAATTGTAGTTTTATTGGTTTCTAATAAATCTATATTCATGTCTCTTAAGACCTGTACATTTTGTTCGAGTATTCATCCCTCTGTGATTCAATTATATTGTATTTTGTCTCAGTTGTGTATATGGATGTTCCTCTCCTCTACCATACCTGCAATTATGTTCTACATTATATTCTGGTATGCCAAAATAATTTGTTTTTGTGTTATTTAACCATGTTTCCGTTAATGTGTGGTTTTCTTAATGTAGTAATGTTTTTCTTCAAATTTATTCCGTATATTTCTTGTATTTACGAAAACTATATTTAGACTATTCACAATTTAAGATGATTGAATTGTGTCCTATGATTTAATTTCTTTTAAGATTATCGATATCCGCTTCTTGCTTTATTTTCCAAGCCTGTTCTCCTTCTTTGGCTCTCACAAAAATTTGTC
>WYDF02089723.1:0-10918 GCA_009867245.2 Adranes taylori | reverse complement strand
CTATAAACCCCTTAGCCAATATACCCCCCCCCCCCTCCCGCATAGATTTAGAAACCAAAAAAGGATCGTTACCCTGTAGAATTTACTATATCTTTCAAATCTCTAGAGGATTATCTACAAATCCACTAGATGTTACTTAAATAGCAAGATGATCTTAGTCACTACATGAAACTCTTTTAAAAAACTGGGCCTCTAAACCCGTGAAAAAATTAATTAAATAACAAATGAAGGAAAATTAACTACTGAGGGTAATTAACGTCGGCGTATGAGATTATTCAAATATATCTAAAAATTAAATAGATTCAAAATCGAACCAGTATATTCTGAACTAGGCCATGTCTCCAAGAGAAGGTGCTACAGCAGATTCTATGTATGTCAGTTTAGGAGACGTCCCACGCTGTAACTATTTCGTTGGCTCTAACAGTGATGTTCTCCATATTCGATTACTTAGATGGTCTATTCTTTTTTCTTCAGCAACTGACCGGATTCATCCCAAACTGATGTTAGTGAATCAGTAAAGTTCACAAAATTGTCGCATCTCACAACGAATTCTCCAAAACTCTCTTCATAGGTCTAAATCTTCAAATTAGATGATACCAAGGAGGCTAAACATATTCGACGTCGTCGCTCCTAATTTCAAATTTATTAATCTTTCTTACGCTTAAGGGGCGATTTACTATTATCCTTCCCTTATATAATTTCCTTTTGCAGTGAATATTGTTGTCACTTTCCATTTCTATTTTGTTGTATTTTTCTCTAGATTTTATTGGAAAATTAAATTTGTAACGCTTATGAGGTCTAAAGACCATATGGATGTAGAATTATAAACTTAAAGTCACTGGTACTCTCGTCGGATATCCATTCCCACTTGCTTTTTTTCGTGAGTTTAGTATGATATTCTATCGTTAGTGTCCATCCCCAATATAAGTTGGTTTGAACGAATAAATGATTCTTCTTACTTAACCTATTCCAAAGATTCAAAAATAACAATAAACATTGTTTCTAAACATCACAAATACTTGATTTGTAGGGTTTAACAACAGCGTATCGTACATTTAAATAATTTCCCAATTCTATTTAATGACTTTCTGAGTTTTAGCGTTGTCATTAAAAGCCACTGAGTTGCAAATTTATAAAAAGCTGGTAGTTATGATCGTTCCTGATGGAGGCTTCCAAATAATGAATAATATTCATGAAATCGTTATTCTCTAGTAAAAATTGTTTTCCTCTATTTCTTCTAAGTATCCCGTAATCGAAGGGTAAGTTCTATATAATTTTCATACGAGGCTAAACTATTTCTCGTATTTATTTAATTCGATAGTTTCCTACTCTAAAACTACCAGTTATACACCCCCTCTCTCCCCCTCCCTCGCATATCAAGAAATGTTCCTAGGGAACTTTCAAAGATACTGTGTCTAATCAAATTACATAGTTTTGTCGACATACTACTTAATCAACCTAAACACTATATCACTTAACTAGTACTAAACTTAATTAAGATAAACCAAAGTCCTACCTCTTTAGACTACAAAGTAACTAAATCTAATAGAAAAACGCCTTTCCATAATCTAATAACTAAATAAGCTCAAAATAAATAAGCATAAATAATCGAATCGATATAGCGAATTCGATATATCGCATTAGGAAGCAGATTGACATAAAGAAGCTGTTTGTTATCCTCTTCTAAAGTAGCACTGCAGGAAGTAGTATCCTCAAATCCGCACTTACTTGCGTAGAATTTTACTCCAGTGGCATATCTAAACTTCACTAGAAATTCTTGTGGTGGCATATCTTGAAAGATATTGTATTTTGAAGTGTTCTAAAGTAAGTAGCCTTCCCAGATCCGCACTATAATTGGCGTGGAAGTATACTCTTATTGTCTACCGGAATCATAACTTCAATCTGCTATCAAATTAGCACTACTAGTCATAGTTAAAATTCACGTGAAATAGCATTTTAAATTTTCACGAAACTACCTCACTAGACCTGCGTACAAACACGTTATAAAGTCGCATTTACAAAAAAATCGCATCTGTATCAGCCTATGAAAAGTGCAATCCAAACGCATTCTAATTTCCAAAAACTGGCATATAAACAGCACATCACAAAACTCGCATCTCTAAATCACATATCTAAATCGCATCTCTAAACAAACGCAACTAAATTCGCATCGACTAATCGACCGCTAAATACACACTCAAAAACTTGCTAACACAAGTCAAATTAAAATCTCAAAAACTAAATATCTAGATCCAATGAAAAATACGTTCCAGCTCTAAACTAAATGATGACTAAACTAATCTAAGGTTATCCTCTAAGTGTATTGATCAACCTAACTAAACTCATTAAGGCTGCCTTATAGTTATTTGAGAGATCTACGACTAAACTTCATTTACTAAAAGTAAATGGTCACCTAACTAAACAGTTAAGGTCACAGAGTTCCCAATTGTCAGCGATCGAACACCTATCTTAAATGACTATTAATCGACACAAATTCCAAATTTCTTTTTCGAACCTAAGCAGGTTTCCGATAGTTGCTCATCGTAAACGATTTATCGTTATCCGACGGATCTTATTGACGAATAAAAAAAAATAAAAAACAAGACTTAGGGCTCAGAAAGCTTTATCTAAAATCCACTAAATACCAAACTAAAATTTTTGGTAACCCTAGCTAAAATTAATTTTCCCAAAGTTTAATCTTAATTCAAAAGGATTTTAAATCTCAAAACCCACTTTATCCAAAGCATAAAACGAAAAACAAAAAATTGACTTTATGAATGACCCTTATATAGTTCAACTTGAATCCCATCACAACAACTCCTTCCTTAATTCAGATGGATCTCTTCCTAAAATTCAAATCCAAAAAAATCCCCTCTTTTATTCATTCCACTAACATTCTAATTAACCACTGTATAAAATAAGAAGCCCATATAAAATAATTAGATAAGCAAATGTATATTCGCTAATAAAGTAAGCATTAGGGCGTATTGTAGATAATTAGTTGCTAATCTTGCATAAAAATAGCATATATCTGTGCGAGTAACCTATCTGCTAATCACAGGTGTTCTGGCATTCTATAGAAAGTCTGTTGCATATTCTTGCAGCAGTGTGACGCATGTCTAGTCTAGGCTTAACTTCTGCTTAGTTTCATCTAAGATCTCAGTGAGTAAACGATTAGTTGCGAGCAGTGATACTTATAATTTTCACCTAAAAGTATGATTGTTTTTTTTTTGAAAGTGAAAAAAATATTCTGTGTTTGTTAAGTAATTAAAACATTTTTTATATCTTTTTTAATTAAGAGGGCAATTCGTACTATATTCATAATTCGGGGAATTCATACATATTATGAAATGGAGCCTACCTGGACTAGGGGCGCTAAATTGATGGGAGGTCATAGCAAATGCAATAGCTCTTGGCAAGTAGGAAGCGTACTGTAGGGGATAGTCGTACTGTAGCAAGAAATTGTAGCGGAAAGTCGCTCTAATAAAAACTGGAGCAGAACTAAGTGTTCTGAAAAAATGTCTGCGACACATATGTAAATTATTGATTTGAGTTTGAAATTTCATGCAATGTTTAATTTTATAGTGAATTTATTTTAGAAATAAACTTGTCACTATTATTTTATTTATTAACTTATAAATTTCAAGTGCATATCATTTCTATAATGAAATGCATATCACTTCTTACTAAGTATTCTCTACTTGGGCATAGTTGTTATAATTTATTGCATGCTAAATATTTACGAATATAATGAACTAAATTGAATTTTATTGTTATGCCTGTCCTGATTTAATGAAGTGCTTGAATTTAAAATATATTAGAAAAATGAATTAGAAAATTATATTTCCAATCTCTTTTTGATAGTTGTGTGGGTTTAATCAGTAAGTGGATTTTTTTATCAAGAATTCAGCCTGCTCACCATTGTTAATTTTGTCACTACAAAATTAAGAGTGAAAATATTTCCATAAATATTCTAATAATTTTATTGGTCTTTTAATACTTAATGTTTCTTTGTTTTAAAGGCAAGCCGTTTATACGCCAAAACTTGATGACTTAAAAGCACGTCCATACGAATGTCTTCATCATCTAAATAATAATAACACTCAGAATCATCACAATCACACGACGCCACATAGCCAAAATGCAACTGAAGACGTTAACAACAATAGTATATCGACTGAAAATGGCTTTACGGACACTATGAATAGTAAAAATGGCACCAGTGAACCGGATTCGATGACAAGATCGGAAGATGAAGATGAGGAACATGAAACGAATATCATTCCCTGGCGAGCACAACTCCGGAAAACGAATAGTAAATTAAATTTATTGGATTGATGATTGCCTTAAATTATTATTAACCGGTGATATTTTTTTTAGAATTTATTAATTATAGCTTAAACAAGGAGAGATTGTCGGCGTTAATCGTCATTTTAGTTTTTTTGATTTTAACTAAGTTTTCCTCTAAATATTTTACAGAAATCTTAATATGAATTTTTTTTGCTAACAATTTCCTAGTTTCACAACTAATGCGTATCTTGATTCTCAGTGATCTAACTCACAATGGTTCATGATGACGTGGTTAATTTGGAGATGCAATCTATTTATTTTCTAGAAAGCCATTGGAGTCGAGAATATTTTCTGTCGAGAAGATCCTAATTTTCAACTGCTTCTTAAATATTCTAAGTCTCTTTGTGCGTAAAGTACTTAGTGACTAGTTTTTTTATGTAGTCACATCGTACGTGACCAATAAGCACGTTAGAAATACGCGATACTCACGCAGTTTGAATCCGGATCGATAAGTAAAATTGCGCTTGCGCTGTAGTATTCACGTTCCGTTCTGATTAAATTGTAATGTTGCCACATTATCCGTTTAGTTTTTAATATGAAGATAATAGAAATTAAATAATTACTGTATTATTAATTCTTAAATTTTATTCTCAGCATACATTACAACCTGAAACTTTAACCTTGATTTAAATTCTGGAACATATTTGATACATTTGTGATGCTTAAATATTTAAAAATACTTCTTAAATAATTTTTTCCGCACTATTTACTCTATTCGTACCTCTTCTAGTTTCTTTTTATTATATAATAATCACTTCTTAAAAAGTAACACTTTTTACACTACCTGAGAGTTTAATTTACAAAGAGGAAAACAATAGGTACAAGGCGTAAATTATTACACGCAAATAAAAGTAAGAATATAAGAAATAATATACGCCACTTGTTGCTTAGTTAAATATACTCTTAAATATACTATTAATTATAGTTAAATATTCTGAACTCCAGATGTGAGCAATAAAAGCATTGCGCAAATTGCTAAATGGTTCAACTTTCACTTTGCATTAACATTTCTGACACTAATTATCTAAATATTATAGTTAATATGCGCTTAAAAATATTGCACTATATGGCAACGTTGCACAAATAACTGCAACACAGCCCATGTATTAGTCGCTAATTGGACTCGTACAATGCGACTACCTAGTTTCATGGACTATTTATTTGAAATTATCAAGCCTCAAATGATAGGAGTTGTTTGGGAATTTTGAAAGAAGTTTTATATAACTTGTGTTTCAAACCATGATGTGGGCATTTCAGCTCAAAATAATAATTTCAAAGAATTCTGAATCTGGTCTAGAGTTTTACCATGTTACTTGCTCTTAGTATTATAGAAATAATATTTTAATATTATTAACCAGTCGGTTTCAACGTCGGAAGATTCTATTCACACGCGTGTTTCAAGCGTGGCCTCATTGTTTTCGAGCGTGGACTAATGAGTCGATGGTCGTACTGAAAATGTAATTTCTTGCGATGGCTGTATTGTGTATTTTGACAATAGTTTGACGCTGTCATTCTGGTGCGTAGATCAGGCTTCTCTTTGTATGTTTACAGTGTTGTCAGATTTATGTGATTCTGATGTTCAATTGTTAGTAGGCTTGGGTTTAGTTGGCTTGTTTAGCTAACAGCTAACAGTTTAGTTGGCTTGAGCTCCTTATCTGGCAACTAAAAATTGTTCAGCGGACGTTAAAAACAAGTAGTACATAAATACTCTGAGCACTTATATACTATGAACTCTGAAATCTCTACACCAAGGCTATATGCATTAATTTCACATAACATTTCCAGAATTGATTACAGATAGTTTCTGACAACATCTGGTAGTGTTCAAATTTACAGGAAAACAAATGTCATTGCTAGGTAAAGTTAGAAATATCTTTCAAAATTGAGAACATGATTTTGTAATCTTTCACAATTCCGATTTTAAAGTCAGGAAACAGAAATTTACAGTATCGAATCAACTGCCTTCAAAATATTAGATCTCATAAAAAAACACAGCTCATTTCAAGATATCATCGTAAGGCTTTTTCATGGGTTTCCCCCTGGAAGAAGTACAACAAATTTGTACCAATACAATTGCTGAAACTTTAGTAGAAGCTCATATTATAGACTCAGTACACACCGATCAGTAATCTTTTGATTGAATTAACATCAAAATTCTTCTCACAAAATTAAAGCGACTTTGTATAAACGATTTGACTCACAATTGGATATATTTTAGTTCTGACACGAGGAAAGCACTCAAACTATAAAATTTCCTTTCTCGTTCCTACTCAGTCATCTTCGGCCTGTATTATTTCTGTTATTCATTAACGACAGCGGAAATGATGTAGAATCCCCAGTACTTAATCGTTGCTGACTACCTAATGGTATTTCAAATAATAGAAAATAATACAAACAGAAATATGCAACAAAAAGACTTGGACAATTTGCAGAACTGGTGTGTGATAAACGATTTGTCTCTAAATATAAACAGATTTGCTTCTCAAAGAAGTCATCACACAGTTTCACTATAGTATTGATAATAACTCGCTACAAACTGTTAGTAATATTAAAGATTTAGGTGTTATTTTTGATACCAACTTCACTTTTAATGACCACATTGACTAGATCGTTTCTGAAGCCTTGCGTATTATAGAATATGCAAAAAAGAACTGCCAAGGATTTTTATAATGTTGCTTAACAGCTATATACATTTCACTAAGATCCATTTTAGATTATGGTTGTATAACTTCGTCCCCATTGTACAACATACACGTAGACAGGATCGAAAGAATTGAAACAAAATTTCTCAAATTTCTATGCTTTAAAGCCAATGTTAAGTTTGAAGATGAAAACTATGAACACTTACTAAAATATTTTGGCCTTCATTTATTAAGGGATCGTGGACATTATTTTGAACTCCTCTCTGGATACAAAATACTTAGCTTGCATCTAATATCATTCGACAGATCACTTTTGTAACATAGAAATAATAGGGGGCCCAGTACAGAGCCTTGAGGTACACCCGAGGCCACTCTGTGTTTCGTAGAGAGCGACTCTTCGATTCGAACTCGTCAAAAAGCTTTTAGTCCATTTTAATACATCATACTGGATACCTATACGTTCGAGTTTATATATCAGACGCTCTATTGGCACTTTGTTCAAAGTCTTAGCAAAATCAAAATTTATAACATCAACAGCTTCACCTTTATCAATTTTCAGAGGTCAATCATTTACATCAAGAAATAGGTTAGTCACCATAGATGTGCGGGCAGATGTGCAATTTTACCCACAATGTGCAATGGTCCCTTTTTCCTACTGGAATATTATATGCGATATGAGTGACTAGCTTCTCGTCATTAGTTAATAAGTTCAACAACGATGGTCTGTTTTGATACCTTTACTTTGTGAGAGACACTATTAGTTAAGAAAGGCCAGACTGTATATCCTTCAAGAAAGTAACTGCAGGTTCTTTTCGTTTCTTAGCATTTCTATTTGGTCAATACTCTATGTGGTCTACTCTATGTAACATTTACTTATTTTAACCGTCATATTGATTTTTCAAACAACTGTTAGCAAACTGTCAAACGACATCATCGCTGTAGGCGGGGCCTAGACGGCCTATGAACTAAACAATTTGAGTAAAAAAAGAAGCCGAAAATCGACTTCGAAGCATTCACCAATAGTAAAAATATATTTACTAAAAAAAGGTGGTGGATGCAACTTGAATCGTCAATATTTTTAGCATTCGCCAATATTTCATGCATTACATTTAATGCATTAATACATTATGAGAATATGGCGACTGCGCCGGGGCTCTAGTGCGGAAATGCCGGAGAATCGGCATTTCCTCCTTTACGTTAAGAAAGTAGTGGGAAATGTTTTAAAGTACACGAAAAGGGTAATAAATTAACTACTTGTAACATTTACCCGAAACTAAAAATTTCGAGACTATTTATAGTTAACCCCGGAAATGTCGTGTCAATGTCATCAGTGGATTCGACCTAGTCTAAACAAGAAATAACAAACATTTACAACAACTAAACGAAAATTCAAACATAAAAGATACGCAACATTTACATTCTATAACAAATACACAAAATAACGGAGCTATTTAAACAATATAATTTTTAATATAATATATAGAACTGAAAACAGCCTCCTAAATCGATTGCATCACAAAATAGAAAACACCTATTAATACAAACCAGGAGCAATATATAAACTCACATGTAACGTATAGCATAAAATATACATAGGAAAAACCAATATGAACTTCAGAACACGGTACAGAGAACATCAATCGCTTGACCAAATACATATCACTCTCATTACACAAAACTATTTAATCAACAACCATGACCCAATCAAGACAATAGAAGAGACAATGACGAAAAATCTAGACAAAAAAGAAAACATCGATAATAATTAATAAACCAAGTAGAATTTAAATTCAACCAGTTAAACTCTTACATAAAAGAACACATTCCTATAGCGCCCTGTATAATAGGGTTTAATTCATAGTCTGATAATATTTGTAAGACATTGAAAATTCAAAATATTCGAACATAAATGTAATCCTTATGTAATTTTTAATTGTACATAATTTAATTTTTAGAACATTTGTTGATCATTATTTTGTTATATTGTATTACTACATGTGAAAATAATTAATTTTAAGAGTAATTTAGATTTAATGACGTTTTCTCCTTGTTATAGCATATTTATGTGCAATTTCTAATTACTATATATAAATTACTATACTGAATATAAATTTGTAAATTCAAACATTTGTTAATTAAATTTAATATATATATATATTTAATTTTATGAGATATTCTACTATTACGTATATCATTTCTCTCAGTTTCTTTAAATTTAATTTGAGCTTGCTTATATTCAACAACGGTTTCGACAACTATTATGAATGAAAAATTTGTGGTGCAATACGAGACTTCTCAATATACTCAAACAATTTTAAGCTAGAGTTTGTTTAGTATTTACAATATACCTGGAGTTCTTGGAATATTTTATACAAGATCTGGAAAATCACGAAAAGTTCCAGGGATCGGGCAGAAAAATCCCAAATTTCGAATATCGTTTATGAAATTTGAGGTACTCTTAGAACTGAAAATACAGGAAGTGACAAGAAGCCCGCGAAATTTTTAATCTTCTTTTATATAACGGCGGAAACATGGGTAAAGTATCAAAAAATAAGACTCCGGTTAATTTTTTTCAATATAGCTCTTTGTATAGCTCAATACCGCTCTTTGTTCAAATTATGGTCTTGAGTTAGTCAAAAACAAACTTTATTGTACGCTGCTGGAATATGAGCCTCCAGAATATGAAAAAGTGAATAATTTAGCCCCTCTGTTACTTTTAATACTAACCCGATGACCTTAACATTCAAAATGTCCCTGACATGTGCTCAAAATGGTTCAACATATTCCTATGTGAAGAATTCGTTGTTTTCAGCCATTTTAGATTTTCGCGCACTTTGTAAGATGTTACCGAATTCTGTTGAAATGTCCTAACCTGTTGAAATGTGCTAAGAATCCTGTCCTTCGTTTCTACTGACTTCGAAGCCGGATAGATAGTTCTTAAAAGCATTTTCTTGCGAGACAAGCTGTTTTGCAAAATATATTTTTAGAGTTGGAATACTGCATTTGTATTGATCATATCTACTTTGTATTGTAAATAAATTTAAAAATTATTCTGAAAATATCTGTTCAAAGAAATATAACGCTGAAATAATCATACTGTAAATATTATTTGCGCTAATTTTAATTTATCAATAATTAACCGTCCTCTATTTAATTATTTTGAAGAAAATACGTTATAAGAATGTCTCAATTATTCTTGTCATATATTGTTATATTTAATTTTTAATCTGTAAATTTTATATTAAGTTTGTCAAAATACATAATCTATTTAGTACTTAAAAACAAGTTTATTTATTTAATAGAAAATCTACCTAATTCAATCTAGAACCCTTATTCAACTATATAAATGCGAATTTCACTACACGGCTATTATGCCAAAGTTTTAAGTAGCTCGGGAAAAGTTTCAAAGTTTATAATTAGTAAAAGTTATGTCATAAAAAGTTTTTACAACATTTTCAATGGAGGCCGACGAAAGTAAATAAGAAATCGTGATTACTCCAGCAGGTGTCAGTGGAGGAAACTACGGCAAGTAAATCAGACAAGCAGCTAAATCAGAAATTTTTGTGATCACAGCATTTGTAATAATCGCAGCCGTTGTTACGGGGTATTTACTTAAGAGGTGTCAAAAGCAGATGAAGAAGATGGTAAGGCAAGAAATCGCGCGTTCTCGAGAAAAGGTGTAGAAAATTCCAACGCCACCAACCATTCAACAAGGTCAATTGAAAAAGTAAACACGTAAGACCAACCACATACAGACAATTTACCTACCAAGACAAAATCAACGAAGGAACCGAAAAACTGCTGAAGAAATTTCATATGAAATGCGGATACAAGGCAAAAACAAAATCTCATTCTTCTTCTTGTGGTGCCTTATTCTCTGCGAACGTTGGCGATTATCATGGCTATTCTTATTCTATCAGCTGCCT
>WYDF02089712.1:0-10918 GCA_009867245.2 Adranes taylori | reverse complement strand
GAGAAGAAGGATTATTTGCATTATAATAAGTTTAGATTTAAGTTTAATTTGAATTGAATTATTATTTGATTAAGGTTATTGAGTTGTGTTTGTATATATTGAGTTGTGTTTGTAAATACTTATGCCAATAAAGGTTTATATTATTATTATTATTATTACTTCAGTTTAACGAGGCCGCTAGTGGAGTGAAAAATGTCACCTGAACTGAAAATTCATCAGAGGTAGAATGTTTTTAAGCCTTTTTACAGAGAATACTGCGCGTTAGGTTGTCGAAGAGACCAACAGGTATGCTGCTGAAAAGAAAAAAAATGCCTGGAGCTAGATTTGAATGTTTTTTTTCCACTTTTATTGCGTTAACGAGCTGATGTCCAGAAATAAAAGGCTCGAAGTCAAAGAATATTGGTCCGGAAGTCCTTTGTTACATTCGCCAATCTTTGGCAAAAAAATGTCAAGTGATTGATATTTGAAGATACTTAAAAATTTAATTTTGTAAACAATGAAGAGGAATGAAACAATAACCGTTTATATAAGGTTTAAAATGTTTTAGAAAAAATCAAAACTAGATTTGGGTCACAATTTTACCTTTTCCAAAATCTCGTAATCGACGAGAGCATGGTACTGTTTAAAGGACGACTCGACCGACTTTTAAGCAGTACATAAAGAGTTTAAAGTTTTATGCCATAAAAGACACCGTTCTGGCATAAAACTTTATTTATTATATGACTGTGAAACTGGTTTTGTTTTGGATTTCATAGTATATGTCGGCAAAGATACGTACAATCCAGATGAAAATATAACTGATTTGGGGGCCTCAGGAAATGTTGTGGCTATGCTTATGAAACCGTATCTAGACAAAGATCATTCGCTCTATACAGATATTTTTATAGCAGTCCAGTACTGTCAAACTTTCTCTATAAACATAAGACTAACTCATGTGGTACTGTTAGAATCAATGATATCACTCTAACAGTTGTTTTCATACATAGTTGTAGCGATGATAACAACTATGTATGAAAACAAAATTATTACTCTTGACCAGACTGACCACACTACTAACGAAAATTTGAAAAAGCCATTGTGTGTGGTTCAATATAATGCAAGTATGGGAGCTGTAGATCGCTCCGATATGATGATAAGTAGAATAGAATGTATGAGAATGTCCATCAAATGGTACAACAAGTTATTCATGCATACCATGGATATCTGCGTACTAAATTCCCATGCCATGTTCTCTACGAGATAAATGTCCACTGACAAAATTTTAAATGAATCTTATACATCAAATTCTCGAAAGGAGAGTTGCTATAATTGTTTTCTTACAAATTTACGATCACCATAAATAACATATTTCAGATACAGTCGTACGAAGAAGCTTCTGATCTACCCACTGATCTACCCAGACTGAATGAAAGGCATTTCCCAGCATTAGTTCCAGCAACTGAAAAATCACACATAGCTTCGAGACGTTGTGTTGTATGTTCACAAATAAAACAAAGAGTAAAAAGAGAAGCGTTTCCAAATACATATGCAAAGAGTGTGACGTAGGCCTGTGTATACTTCCTTGCTTTGAAATTTTCCACACTACGGAAAAATATTGACTATTTAGGTTATTGTTTTTTTGAAAATAATTGTAACTTTTGTTAAATTGAAGAAACGTTGATTCAATATGGCTTAATGTACTTTATTTTTACATACTGGGTATCCTGACCAATATATATGTTGCTCGGCCATCAGGTAAGCAAAAAGTTGCCGTCTGTCCGGCAGTTCATACAAAAACTGGGCTACCTTGAAAGGGCTAGCTGCGTTTTTTGGCCCTATGCGTCATTATACCGAGCTTCGCTTCAGTATTTCCTCACGTTTTCTCGGAATCGATTTGCGGACTGAGAGATCTCACGCGCCTGTTTGTGTTATAAATTCTTCTTTATGAAAATTTTCCATTTTTGGTAAGTAATAAGTACGTAAACATATAATAATAACCCTAATTAAATTTATTTCGGTTTATTACATTATTATTTGGGTTTTTATTTGGGTTTATATTGGGTTTATTTGGGTTTATAAACGGAAAGCTCACCTGGTAATAGATCATAGTTCCTTAACTTTTCGTTTTCAGTTACACTGATCAGATCAGGGCTGGTTATACCGACTTCTATTAATGTTATCGACTTCTGTAATGGTTGTGTTCACTCTGATCTCTGCATAGTCTTTTACAGAATGCCCCCTTAGTTTCTTAGACCTTTTGAAGTTGTCCTTATCTGCCATAAGTAAATGCAAGCACCTCACAACCTAATCCCTTTGTTACCAATATGTCTAATTTGGGATATTGCTAGTAACTTTTTGTAATTTACTGTGAATACTATTCTAATGTATTATTGTTTGTTTCATAGAATCATGGGAGATTACGAGAGAGAGCAGGCCAGATTAGACAAGTTTCTAGAAGAACGTCTTATGGAAGTGGACGCAGAAAGGGAGAATGAAAAGGATAACGATGAGGTGAGAGGGGACGAACTAGACCGCGTAGAGTAGAAAACTGATAGCGAATCGGAACAAAAACTGGACGAAGTTGAATATAATGAAAGTGATGATCAGCCTGAATAAAGTGTTTATAGGGGCCAAGATGGTATTCTATGGCAAATAAAACCTCCAACAAACAAACGTATCAGAGATGCAAAATACAACATTTTGAAAGAATTACCAGGTACTAAGTATGTCACAAAAAATGAAATAAGCCTTGGACATTTGGAATTACTTTGTGCGTGATAAAATCATAACTCTCCTTGTGCAAAATACAAACAAGTTTATTCAAAACATCTCTAGTAATTTCCAATGTATACGGTATGCTAAGCTCACTTCTACATCTGAAATACGTGCACTCATCGGTCTTTTGTATATTTCTGGAATCTATAGAGCTAATCACCTGAACCTACAAGATTTGTGGACAAGCGATGGTAGAGGAAAGGAATTGAAATATTTCGACTCACTATGTCAATAAAACGATTCCAATTTATATTGAGCTGCCTGAGATTTGATGATAAAGCTACACGCCATATAAGGGTGAGAGAAGATAAATTGGCAGTAGTGAGAGAAATTTTTGATATATTTGTCAACAAATGCAGAAATGTATACACTCTTTCAAATATGTTACAATTGACGATAAACTTGAAGCATTTAGAGGTAAGTGTGGTTTTCGCCAATATATCCCAATCAAACCTAACAAGTATGGCATAAAAATATTTGCTCCATGCGACACTAAGTTATATTATACTGTTAATTTTGAAGTATATGTTGGGCGTCAACCTGAGGGACGGTTTTCTATGAATAATTCCCCAGGCTCCGTTGTTCAGCGGTTAGTTGAACCTATCAAGAATTCCGGCAGGAACGTGACTTGGGATAATTGGTTCATGAGCTGTCCGTTGATTGATAACATGCTAGAGAACTTTGGATTAACTGTTATGGGAACTGTTAGGAAAAATAAAAGGGAATTGCCTCCTGAATTGAAACAAGGTCATCGTCCCGTGAAATCAAGTCTGTTTGCCTTCAAAAAAGAAGGTACGCTGGTGTCATACTGTCCACTGTCCTATAATAATAATAACCTTTATTTGGCATAATAATTTACACATATACAAATAATTTACAAATCAACAATTACTTTGAACTAAACAACAATATTAGAATGTAAAACAAAAACAAGAACAAAATTCTAAGTATATACTAAATTCTCTTTTTCCCCCCTTTTTCCGATTCTATTTCATATTCTTCTTCCCTCACTATTCTCATTTCCTTTCGTTGGTCTTAATAATAAAAATTTAACTTATAAAATAAAACTTTCTTCTTAAACCTGTCACATTACGTTTACCCAAATGAACATTGTACAGGAAAAAAGAAAAAATCAAAAACTACTAAATCCACTAAAAAATAGACTACATATTATCCCCTCTATTTTCTTTTTCTTTTTCTTCCCCCTATTTCTCCCTTATCATTTACTTTCCACCTTATCATTTTACTATTCCTTTTCTATTTTTTCCTTACCTTTCCCTTCTCTTCATCACTAAACCTTTTCCCTCCCTCCCCTATCTTCTTCTCTCCCTTCCACGCCACTTTCCCTTTAAATCCCTCTACCTGTCCTAAAACGAATAAGGTCGTATTGCTAGGATAAAGTATGTATAAAGATGACAGTATTGACGTATAGACAGGAGACGCACATAAGCCTGATATTCTGACAATGTACAACAAAACAAACGGATGTGGTTG
Source organism: Adranes taylori (assembly GCA_009867245.2). NCBI lineage: Eukaryota > Metazoa > Arthropoda > Insecta > Coleoptera > Staphylinidae > Adranes > Adranes taylori. The sequence continues at coordinate 6,670 of WYDF02089712.1, read as the reverse complement.
ACAAACTTTGTGCTACTTATAATTGTGCAAGATCAACAACAAGATGACCTATGGTTATTTTTTACGCTTGCCTAAATGAAGCTGGAATTAATTCACAGATTATTTATAACGCAAATTACACGGAAAAGCGCCGCAAATTTGTACCAGATCTAGGATATTCCTTACTACAGGAACACTTACATCGTAGATCTGAATTTATTGCGTTGTCCATATCTCTGAGAAAACGGACTCAGGAAATCTATTGAATTCAGGAACAAGTAACCAACAAAATTAATACAACTTAGGTTGATGTGTATATTGCAACAGGAAGAATAACCGATCGTGAAGATATTATTGCGAACTATGTCACAAGGTTTTGTGTTTGGAACATGCCATATTCATTTGCAAGAAATGCACTTCATGAATATGAAATTATCTAAATAAGACTTGTTACCATTTGGTTTCTGAATAACCTGTTTATTAGAACCTGTTTTTCTTATTTTTATCATGTGCGGATTCTCAGTCCACCCGCACCCAACACTAAGCGCGCCTATTAAAGGGTTAATTGGGTAAATTAGCATTTTCATTTACTCTGCCCAATACCTTTTTACTGAAATAATACTGACTCTTGGAATTAAATACACAGCAGAAATCTTACATTTATAAAATTAATGGTATACTTCAGGTTAATTTTGCTCTATAAGCTGCAGTCTAATAATCCCTACTGGAAATAATATTGAACATTAAACTTACCCATCATGCGCTCCACCAAAAACAAACTTAAAATAATCAACAGCAAAACAGGAACAATGAATCCGATTAAAACAACAAAACATATCTTCCGGTTCCTTAACATTAGGCAAGAACCAAATACAACCCACAGTCCTTGCATCAACATCATAATTATTTTCTCTTATATCATCTCTTTGACCATGCAAAGTTAATAATTTCGTATCATCATTTGGAGCAAAAGTTGTGTACATTACAGGTCTATCACATAGAAATTTAATACATAACTCTAAATGACCATCGCTGAATGGTAATTTCATTCCTTTCATTTCAATTTCTTTTGTAATCTCCCGATTAATTTTTTCAGTTACTATATTTGAAATTACTTGCCCAGAAGATATAAGAAATTTTGCTAATTTATGTTCATTGTAACCAGTATTAAAACTTTGTGTGATAGTAGATTTTAGTAAATCGTTGTTATCATCACCAACTCCTAATAATTCTTTTCTAAAATTATTGACAAAATTAACAATATCAGTCTCTTTAGCTAAAGAAGTAATCTTTATAGGAAATTGGGTCCATTTTTGTGATACTTCCGCTTGTTCCGTTTGGCATTCTTCATTCACATTGTCGTCACCTGTTTGACAGGCTACTTGGCCAGAATTTCTATTGCCAAAGGATTTAATAAAAATATCGTAACTCACAGCAGGTAAATCAAATAAAGTAAATACTTGTGTATCTAATTTGATCATTCCCATTAGCTGCTCCCCTCTTCTAGCACGTTTAGCACTTTTACGATCCCGCTTAAATTTCTTTTGAGCTTCTAGGAAATTCACAAACTGATCCGATTTTGACTCCTCAAAGCCTTCGTCGGAAAGTGATGCTAAATTTTCTTTCGACTCACGGATATTGTCCAAAATTTGTTTATGTTTACTTTCCGGCATATCGAAATTACCTAAATATACAGTAATTTTGTGATTAATAATTATAATTAATTTAATAAAATATATAATAGTCAGTTCACCAAGCACTGGATCAAACTCTACTAATAATTATAAATCAAAACAAACAGCAACTTAAACAATGAAAACAACAGTTTTGAATTTGAATTTCTGTTATAAACATGCGGTTATTGTCGTGACAGAGACAAAACTATAGACATGAATTAGACCACTCCATGACTAGGGCAAAAGATCAATAGGACGATGCTAAAATTCACGGCTGAAGGATCTGAGTAGATGGTTCGAACGAACATCGACAGAGGTCTTCAGGGGTGCAGTTTCTCGAACCTAAATAGTTAGTTGGAACCACCGCAGGGAAGCGACGCTATAAGAAGAAGAAGATTTTTCTCAGACTTAATATCAGAGAATGCAGCCTCGCAGAGGTACGCACGTCTAAACAAGGAAATGACTAAATCTTTCAGCTCTGGATACTTTTCTTTAGTCAGAAGTTTGAAGAGATCTATTTCAGGTGCTTTACTTGCTGCAATAAACGGGTCAAGCTGAGCATCGCATAATTCTTTTTGATATTTAGGATCTGCTAAATAATATCAGCTTTAATAGGTTGCTGAATAAGTTTAAATTGTTCCTGAAGTCAACAAATTGATACAACTTTGTGTTAAAAAATTCCGTTACGAGAGGCTTATGTCCAGCAGTGGACATATTTGGGCTTATGATGATGATGATGAACGCCAGTTAAACAAGCCAATGATCTTAGATTTTTTTAACCAAATATCCTGCCAAATCTATGCCATTTTTTGTAAAGAGAAGCTGAATTTATGAAAATTTGCAAAATCAGATCAGTCACATTCAAAATCAGATAACCATATTCAGTGTTCAGATCATTATATGAGTGAATCATAAACAGATCACGTCCACCTTAGTACGTAACAACACAAATATGCGCTCCTGCCTCACTGGCCGCGCTTACTTGAGATGCGACCATTCTGATTCGTCACTGGCTCGCAAAGCAAGCATTTTTGAACAACCTTACGAAAACATAAGAGAATTAGTGCCCTAAGGTTTTGACAAAAACAAAGGTTTGTTCTTAATAGTGAGTAAAAAAAAGAACAATAATGTGATATCTATGAAGAGATAGAAAATGCTCTGGAGGTTGAGAAAGCGAAGAATCGAGAATTGGTTGCTCAATTAGCTTTATTAGGGTAGGAATATATGTATCTAAAAGACTTGTATGAGAAAATAGAGAGTACAAGGTAAAAACAGAAAATAAGTTAAATGTAACAATGATTCTGACAGTTCATGTATTGATACTTCATGTGATGTTAATTATAATCATCGAAAGGTTTACACGAGCTACTTCAGACACGCAAAAATCAACTATTTCACCTTCTAAGTCTTATGATGAAGTCTTATGGCAAAGATCAAGATGAGTCAAAAATGATTCTTCAATCAGATAATGAAGTTTTGATTTTACCACCAAGTGAAAATAGAGAAATAAACCACCTCCACTAATTATTCATAAGCATGATAATTATTCAATTATTCGCAAATACATGGATTTGAACAAAATTGAACTTGATTCAGGTAAATATTTTAAAGAGGGAGTAAAAGGGAGTAAAATTATTTACTAAAGATGCTGAGCAATTTATAAAAACTAGAAAATTGTTGGAAGGGTATGAATAAAGCATTCCGTACCTATCAACTATCGGAAGAGAAAGAATTAAAAAGTTAATTACGTGGGTTACCAGTGGATTTATCTAATCATGATATTAAAGAAGATTTGGAAGGACAAAGACTACCGATAAAATCAGTAGTTTGATTAGACAACAAAGATAAAAACTCCACTAGTTCTGTTAAAAACGTATTTGATGTTAATAAAGTGTGTCATATGACGGTAACAACCAAACCGATGAGACATCCGACAAGAACTCAACAATGTATCAGATGTCAGAGATACGGCCATATTCAATTTAGATGCAATGCTCAACAAATTTGTATGCATTGTGTGGGCAATCATAAATCGTTTGATTGTAAAAACAAAAAGGTGGTTAAATGGGCGAACTGCGAGAGCAACCATAAAACAAATGCTCAGATATGCCCAACAAATCCGGATTTGATTAAACAACAAAAAGAATAGGAAAACGCTGATATATTTGAAAATGCTGAAGATAAATCTGGCCTAAGTTAATCTAAAGTTAGTAATGGTAGTCAAAAAGCACCAAGTGATAATAATGAATTAGTTAAATAGAATGAAAGATATTCTTGGATATGAATTTTGGAACGTGTAATGTAGAAGGATGCAAATAGAAAATGGGAGATATCCTTAGAGAAATCGATAAACTGAACTTAAACTGCACCGTCTTAACAGAGACAAAAAAGGCTCTGGAACCGAGCAATGTGATAAATATATACACGTAAATAGTGGAGTAGCAAAGAGTGCACATGCCGCAAAAGGAGTGTGAAACTAATAAAAAATAAGTACAAGCAAAAAATAACAAATTGGGAAGTAATCAATGAACGAATCCTTAGAGTAAACCTGAATTACCTTGAACACAGGAAAACAATTATAGGCACCTACGCGCCCACTAACGATTCAGCAGTGCTAGAAAAATACCAATATTTCGATACCCTCAACGAACTTACAGGTAGTTGAGGAAATCAGAGGGAGATTATTCTTATGGGTGATCTAAGTAGCCGAACGGAGCGGAAAAGAAAAAATCAGGTAGTGGGTCAATTCGTAGAAACTAACGTGAACAACAATGGCGAAAAATGGATAGACTTACGCTGTCATAATAAGTTGAAAACTGCGAATGGCAATCATAAAGACAAATACACCAGGCACCAAGAGACAAGAAAAGTGAGGTCTATCATAGACTACGTTATCGTTAAACAAGAAACTAAATGGGAAATTGAAAACCTAAGGTCTTATAGAGGAGCCGAGTGCGGTAGTGATCACTATTTGGTAAAATCGAAAATTACAATAGGATATAGGAACAACGACAATGAAACATTGAATGCAAACGATACAGAAGCCACAGAAACACTAGATTAAAACATATCTGCTTAAAGAAGAGAATGTGAAACATTTATACCACAATCGTCTAAATGCAGTATTGGATAGCTAATATTTCAAAATGCCCCCAGAAAAACTTCACTCACACATAGTTCACGCCATAAAGACTGCAGCATTCGAAGCTTTAGGTGTGATGGATTCCAATAGACAAACATAAAACAGAATGCGTATCAAAAATGCTTATGTACAAAAACACCTCAAGTCCATACTAAATATAGAAACGAGCTATCAATATTTAATGCTGATACAGAGAAACGAGAGGAAGTGTTCCGAAATTAACACTTTTCTAGCGGGTACATGGTCATCAGAAGCATGGAAACTATAATATCACTCAGATCAAATAAAGCAGAAAAGGTAAACATATCCTCAATCAGCATAAAACATTTCCAGGAGCATTACAATGACAGGAAACAGACCACAATATATAGTACAGGAATGTCATCAACTGCTTAGGGAACACAGATGATAATAACCGAAGACATTTAAAAACAAGTTTTAAAAACTATGGTAACTGGTAAGTCCAGCAATCCTGAAGGGATCCCAGCCTGACTTTCAAAACATAGACCACCGATATTAAAAGATATACTAGCTTTCCTTTTTTACCCTTTACGTTAATGGAGAGCCTATCCCCACAAAATGGAAAACTCCATGACGGATAACTTTACGGAAAGGTATTAAATCACTTGGTTAGGGATGAGGACTCACAATGTTGAGGAACACACTGGATTTACAGCCCGTGTTTCATGTATCGACAACATCTTCCCCATCTCGCAAATTATCGAAAAGAAGACAGCAACCCATTACAACTAAATTCACCTCCTGTTTGTGAACCTTAGTAAGGCCGTTGACACTGGGCTGATTAAGAAACTTTGGTAAGTAACTAGAAAGGAGCTCAATAAATATAACACTTTAAATAATTGTATGATAGCTGCTCTTCTAGAACTGAAATAGGGCATACTTTGTCAGAATAATTCCCCATCTCCAAAGGACTCAAACAGGGATGTTGCTTGTCTCCAACACTATTTAAAGTATACCTATCATAAGCACTCCGGGCCTGGCGGAGAAAATGCTCGAAAATGGGAATACCTATAAGAGACGATTTCTCTACTATTACACTTTGCGGATGACCAGGTAGTTCTGGTCCAAGATAAGGAGTATGTAGAATATATGTTCCGAAAGCTGATAGAAGAATATGCGAAATGGGGATTGGAACTGAACAAAAATAAAACAAAGTGCATATGCGTGGAAGGAGAAAAAAAGGATTTGGACTGAGGAGGCAAAAAAATTATTGAAGAATGTGAAGAATATAGGAGACAACAAAATTATTGAAGGATGTGAAGAATATACATACTTACAGGTAAAAATTACAAGCAACGGACGGTGTAAAAAGGAAATCGAAGAAAGAATAAGTAAGGGTAAAAAAGCTCTTGGGACCTTAAATTACATTCTTTGGTCTAGAGATATATCTGAAAACAGGAAACGACTCTTATATAACAGGATACTTAACAGCATTATACTAAATGGTTCAAAAGTATGGCAGCTTAATGAGAGCCACAACGGAACTGGAGCTGGACTTCTGGAGAAGATCAACCATAATTTCTCTATTGGACAGAATCAGAAAGGAGAGGATACGAGAAAAAATGAAAGCTGATAAAAACCTCATACTGGAAATACAAGAAAATCCGCTATGCTGGTACGGTCATAACAACGAATGATCAACGAAAGAATACCAAAACAAATTATGAAAAAAAAACGATGCACACCCAAATCTACCTGGCACCAGCGCCTTGAGAGACCCATGTCAGAGAGGAATCTGCAGTCCGGAGATTGGCTGGACAGACGACGATGGTGACTGGGAACTAGATGGCGTCCCAGGACGCTATGAAACCAGAAGATATATATATATATATACACATATATATATATATAT
>WYDF02089701.1:0-10918 GCA_009867245.2 Adranes taylori | reverse complement strand
ACGGTTGTTGAACGGGGAAATCGGAGCGGATTACGCGAACTCGCACCAAAGCGAGACGCCCACACCAATAAAAAACATATAACATCTTTTGCCCCCCCCCCCCCCAAAGATTCTACATATCTTACCTATTTCGATATTAATAATCAGTATGGAACAAGAACGTTCTACAGCAAGTCTTGCTTAATGGACTTAAATTTACAAAGATATAACGTGTCTTGAAAGTTCGACAGGCATCCTGGTTGAGGTCCAACATCGCTCTGAATATAGAAGTCAGACAAAAAGCTGAACATGTGAAAAGAAGCTGTTTAAGCTCATGGTGAACAGCATATATGGTAGGTAATAAATAAAATAATTTGATATTAAAGGAAAAATACTTTCTTTAGAAAACAATTTAGAAGGAATGAGGCTGCTCGGTATATTGCTAACCCATGTTTTAATAATCTTAACATTTTCGATGAAAACCTGGTTGCAATTGAGATGATCAAGTCGATGGTGTATCTCAATAAACCGATATACGCTGGACTTTTTATATTGGAATTGTCGAAAACCTACATTTACAACTTTCATTATAACTATATGGGGTAGAGATTTGGAAATAATTGTAATGTATTGTACACGGGCACCCATTCCTTAATTTATGACATTCGATGTTCTGATTTATACTCGGTGATACGCCAGGACGCGCATACTTATTTTGACACTATACCCCAGACAATCCGTACAATATTCCATTGGTTACAAAATAAGTGTAGGGTAAAATGAAAAATGAATGTAATGGTTGTGTAACAGCATTTGTTGAGTTAAGATCTAAGGCCTATTCTGTTAGAGTTCATGATACGGATCAGATCAAAAAGGCTAAAGGTGTTAAAATGCATATCGTGAAGAATAGAATTACTTTTGACGATTATAAAACCAGCCTGTTTACCGATACAACTCTGAACGTTACTCAGAATATATTCAGATCTCATGCACATAAATTGGAAACCATTTTTATGAACAAAATTGCTTTGTCCAGTACCGAAGATAAGAGATATATTTTGATTGATAAAATAACTTCTTTCCCTTGGGGTCACACAGTATTCCAAAAAATAGTTTAGGGGTATAATTTTTTATAAAAATTAATATATTTTTTTTAAATTGAAAGAAAATTATTTCCTGATTTTCGCATCCTGTTTTTTCTAATACAACTTGATAACTCAGTTAATATTAGAATTTGCGTGGGATTTCGCGGTTGATTAATATTATTTGCAGTAAATGTATTCAGTTCATAGTTATTTTTGCATAAATATGGATTAAAAAATAAATAACTTTCGTTATGTGTCGACAGACACGCCTATAGTTTAATATTTAGATAATCATAGGTGTCATCTGTTGACATTTAAAAGTGATAAAATTTCAATTAAAATCAGGTATAAGATTTTCAAATAATTTTAAATATTTATTTTTTCAATTACTTACATACTATTTTAAACGAATATTCATTCTTGGGGGACCAATCGTAGTTTAATGTAGGGTGATAGGTTTTTGATCTAACGATTTTTTGTTCGTGCGATCAATTACCTGTCACTTATTTTTAAACTAAAATATCAATCATCAATTTTTAAACTCGCTAAGCGAAAGTAGTTAGCTATTTGCCTGATATATTGTCTTTATTTTCGGACTTATAGTCAGCTGTAGGCAAACTAAACAATTAACAGTACCTAGTTTTATGTTTTATGGTGCACTATTGACCCATTGGTATGTTAGGTACTTTCAATTAAATGTCATCGTGTTGTAGATTAAATCATAAGATTCAATATTTGTTAATTCTGAGAGTTAATAAAAATATTTTTCTATACTTTGGAGAAATTTCAAGCTAATAACATTGAAAATCTTTCTCCTTATTTGCACAACAACCCCATGACTAATAATTTGTCAAATAATTATTAGCGTGGTGCAGTGCACTTAAAGAGAATATATCTCAACATATAGGTATAATATTTGTTCATAATATCAAGTATTTTGTTTGGTTAGTACGATTAAGTTGGTACTACTGAATCTACTACTGGTACTACCTCTGTAGGTCTGAAATGTTTTATTTAATATGATTCGTTTCAGAATTATATTAAATAGATCATCCTGGAGATTCCTTGTGGTTTCTAAGCCCCATAAAACGTTTACATGCCATTCTAGGCCTCATGGGCTTGTGAATGGAACTATAGCAATCTAATATTTTATCAGATTTTTTATTCATTGAATTCTCTGACCAGTACCCTCCTCGCATTTGATGATGATGAAGAAGAAGAAATTAGGTCAGATATATAGCTATTTTAACCTAAAGATGTATTCATATCGAAATTGTATACATTTACGATGCATCTTTTCTTTTACAGATACCTTGTTTTTGTTTAATATTAAGTAAAAGTGTACATTTTCTTTGCAATTTGTTATACCCATCAAATCGTCTCATTTTTACATGTTTTCGTTTTGAATAATTTTTAAGTATGCATCAATGAGAAAAGAGAGAGAGAGAGAGAGCGAGAGAGAGAGAGAGAGAGCGATTACGATATTCGAAAAGCATTTTCTTGCAATTTAATGGTAAATTAGAAGGTGTTGAAAAAACAGCATCTTATCAATGCTCAAAGGTCGGAGTATAAATTCGATTCGATTACACGCATCATTTGATCATGTGACACAAACTTGTCAATTTAATGGTAAACAAAGGTAGAAACGTTTCGTTTAGGTACATACCTAAAATTTCAACCAATATTAACTGTAGATGACATGTTAGTTGATTTAGTACTATCCTCATAACGAACATACATTTTAAATATATCTTCCATAATTTTTTACCCTGAAGATGCATTCATATATATATATATCGAAATAATTGAACTGCAAACACTGTATATTTACGCTAAATGTTTTTAAAGTTACCTTTAGTATATATTTCTTAATTTAATACTATTTTTTTTAGCATTTGATGGTCCAAACGCTGGTGCACAGATTTTTTACTTAATATTTGAAATAAAATGATGTCTTCTTCTTATAAAATGTTAGCCAATATATTTATATATACTTTAATAAGTGAAGTTAATTTTTAATAAGTGAAGTTAAGCAACGTCGGGGGTGGTTACTAGTTGGATGGGTGATGATTATTCTTTTTTATCCTTATACGATACCGCTAATTATAGTTGATCGACATTGAATATATTCATGTTATTTTATTTCTATATGTTTATAATAAATTTATATTTCATTGGTATATTTTATTTGGATCTTTATTTGACTAAAATCAGACACGCAAAATACCTGGTTTTATTTGCAGATAAGGATTCAATCTACATATTTTCTATTTCTTTTCAAATTTTTGGGCGCGGTGCGTATACGTTCAAACATCAGTGCAGTTGAAACCAACTCAAATTAGTTAACAAATGAGATCAAATCAACTCAATAAATGCTAACAAGTATAGTTCTTAATGCAAATGAATATGTTCAAAATCATATTGAAAGTGTTGCAATTTATTTTGCTGCAGCATTACGATTAGTTATACCTAGATCTATATATTCTCCATTTGTTCAAATCAGATCAAGCCAGCTCAAATCAAATCAGTACAAACTCACAACGAAAAATTTCGCGCGCAAATAAATCTATCTCATTTATCCTCTGAAATCTGTTTGTTGTTAAGTAAATTTCGAGCTAGTCAGCCATATTGCTTTTTTCCTAAATGCCAGCTAACAATGACCCGCCAGTTTTCTTCTTTTTCCAATATTTTAGGTATAATAAGACCATATTGCAGTTCCTAATGCACGCTTTGTGCCTTCCAATTTTTGTTGTTTTTAAATCTAGTTAGCAAATATCCACTTGAAGCGCGCTCGCCGCGTCTCGGCAAAATTTTAGATATCCCGCTAAATTCAGCTCTGACGTCATCAGCCATTTTGTTCTCTTCTCAAATGACAGTTATTCTAAAATCTAATGTAATAATAAATCTAATTAGAAATGAACACATTTAAGGTGCACCACGGCTGAGTCTTGTAAAAAATTTTAATATCCCGTTAAATTCAGTTGCTGCAAACCTACGAATACATCCGAACGATGTGAGAGTTTTATCAAACATACGAAAATAGTCGATGACGATGATATATACAAATCTCAACGATGATAAAAACATATCTTCAATTTTTTTGTTGTTAGGTTAATCTACCCACTAGTCCACTATTCTAAGTATAGTAACACCCTAATGCAGTTCCTAATGCACGCTCTGCTCCTTCTACTTTTTTAAAGAATATAGTTATAAAATATCCATTTGAGGCGCGCTCGCCGTGTCTCGGCAAAATTTTAGATATCCCGCTAAATTCAGCTCTGACATCATCAGCCATATTGTTTTTTTCTCAAAGGACAGCTATTCTAAATTTGTATATGCTCAAATTAAAATCTAGTGATAAATCTAGTAACTTTTCTCCCCCCAAATCTATTTATCAGTTAAATTTCGCTCTAGTCAGCCATATTGCTTTTTTCCCCAAATGACAGTTGACAATGAACCGTTCCGAAATACCGGAAAATAATCTAGTGATAAATCTAGTAACTTTCTCCCCCAAATTTTGTTAGAAAATAACCATTTAAAGTACGCATCCGCCCGCGCGCGGCTCGTTTAAATTTCGCGATAATCAGACATATTGATTAGATTTTTTCAAAATGACAAGTATTCCAATCTAGATAAGCTCAAATAATTCACGTCTCATCTGGACCCCCGCTACGAACAGCAACGATGACGACGATGATGATGACGACGATGATGATGATGATGGATCAAAAAAATTCAAATTTTTCGCGCCTAGTGACACAACGCTATGTTGCCACATTTAAAATGTTACAAACTTTTCGATATACTTCAGGAACTATAAAAGATAGGACACTTTATTCTTCACTTATTAGAATAAACTTTATTCTATAGGCCACCAAAAGCTCGTTCAATTTTATTTGTAAGATTTTTTTCTAAAATTACAAACTAAGATATATACAGGTTGTTTTTCTTCCGCGCCCTAGGCAAATATCGGAACCGGGGGATTCATGGGTAGGCGAAGGATTCATGGGATAGGCTAATGTTGTTTAGTTTACACTAGAGACTATTGTGCTAATTGAATTTAATAGGTGACTTAAAAGGCGAAAGTGAAAACTAAAAGTTCAACTTTTGTTTTATGCAAAATTTAACAAAACGTAGGACTTCCAGTATATGAATATGGGACTGCGATCACGTCCACGAATTTTTCTTTATAATTTCCAATATGGCGGTCATGAGCAATTTTTTTTGTCGAAAGCTCCTTTAATACTTAAGCTACGAAGCGAGTAAAAAGTTGTACACGTAACCTTGAGAGTAATTTGACCTTGAAAAAAGTGTACAACCCTATATATCTCAGTTCCTATTAAAGTTGGAAAAATCAAACTTTGGCCACGTATGTAAGATCAGGGGACCTCAATTTTCTTCGGTGAACAGTAGAAAGTACTGAATCGATTTTATGCAATAATTTTTTTGTGTTGGGCAATTTTTAGCTCGTGATTTGATTAGAGTGCCAAGATTAGATTTTTTGCATTTTTGGGCATTAGAATTATACAAACTTTTTGATATATATATCAGGAATTATAAAAGGTAGTAGATATGAATAAACTTTTGTTGTGTAGACTATCGAAAGCTTTTGTAAATCATTTTTTTTTCTAAAATTACAATTTAACATATATATATATATATATATATATAGGGTGCTTTATGTTTTGGTAACTTTAGGGTCCATTTTCTCGAAAAGTTTCGCAAGACTTCAATTTTACGGGCACGTAAAAAAGGGACTCAAACTGGTGAAAAGTTGAGACAAAAACGGGAGCAGACCGCACTAAAGCAGACAAATTTATAAGACCAATGCAGTCTGGCGTGCGCCCCTAGACTGCCAGACTACTTTTTTAGAAATTAGCCGAAAAGGGAGTCAAGATGGGCATAGACCAAGCAAAACTGGATCATGCGCATGCTAGACCATGCGAATATGGCGATCGGGCGATTCATGGATAGGAGGGGGATTCATGGGTTAGACTAATGTTGGTAAGTTTACCCTAAACACTATTATGCTAATTGAATTTAATAGACGACTTAAAAGGTGACAGCCAAAACTAAAAGTTGAACATTCGTTTCATGCAAGATATTACAAACCGTAGGACTTCAAGTATATAAAAGATGGGGTCGGCATCACGTCCACGAACCTTTGTAGAACAGAACTTCTCATTTATGTAGTTGGAATTTAAAATTTTTTATTAAAATTTTAGTACCTTTTATTCAAACTTCTGAACCTTTTTGGAACTGATTTTTTTTGTGGTTTCTTACCTCGAAGGACCATGAACAAGTCCAACTATAAATTTAATTTTTTTAGTATTTAAAAGTTTTATTAAAATTTTTAATTTAAATTTCTAATTTAAAAATTTAAATATTTTATTTAAATTTTTTATTTAATTTTTTACTACCATTTAAAGTTTACATATAAAAACTTTGTTGTGCAAGGGCGTACAACATTTAATTTGTTTAAACTTCCGAACCACTTTGGGAACTAAAAGCCAAAACTTGTTTATTGAAATTTAAATTCCCTGTATTTAAATTCAATTTAATTTATTTAGAATTTAAAACCTTTTATTTACGTTTCAATTCACTTTTATTTAAAATTTATTAAATATTAATTTTTATTTACGAATGAGTCAAGTAGTTCGTAATTTTGGAGTACTTAAATTTTACCGACACAAACATGGTGAGTGTTTAAATAAAAATCTCCAAAATGTGATCTAACTATAAACCTAACTATAAACCAAGCTATAAGTCAACACCTATGGACATTTCAAGAACTAGATCCATCAAACCTGTACAGAATAATAAAATGTACTCCAATTAAATGCAATCCAATGCTTTAGATGTTCATCAACATCAATTACTATCTCTAAATGATTATAAATATAAAGATTGTGAAACTTTTAATCCAGAGTATTACCTAGAAAATTATGCAACTTATCCAGAAATGTATGAAGAAAATGATGATACTGAATATTATGAAAATATTCGACCTGATTTTACTGAAATTCCATTTGAAAAGCAAGATAAAAAATTTTACCCGTCTATGAACCTACACCCCAACACGTAATTAGTATAAATTTAGAAAGCAATTCAAAATTATCATATATGTTTTGTAATTACAGATGTAAATTTTAAATTTATGATTGATACCGGAATTTCAAAATCAGTTTTAAGAGAAAACAAACACATGTAAGACTGTATATAAGTTTTATGTATTCAATTTACGTAATGAGTATCAAGGACTTATAGGGTCAGATCTATTAAAACAGTTAGGAACAAAAATTGACTTCAAAAATTATTTATTAATTACAAATACATCGAAAATTCCATTGCATTTACTAAATAATTATTCGAAATTTAATTCAAAAAATTGTAATAACATAGCTGTACATAAAATAGAAGTAGAAGCACGTACATAAAAGGTAATTAAAATTCCAGTAACATGTGAAACGCAAATATGTGTATTACCCAAACAAAATATTATTCAAGGAGTTGAAATTCCAAAATCAGTACTAATTGTTGACAATAATAATATTGAATTAACTGCTGTTAAAAACAACACTGAAAAAGATATAGAATTCGTGATAAACTTTTCGATTAAATTAGAATGTGTTACTTCAGCAGAATTAAATTGTATAGATGATGAAAAAATGTCAGTTTATCATTTTAATGAATGTAATGATGAAAATCATACACATCTAAATTTAAGATTAGTACATATGAACGACGAAGAACTTCGAGCTATTGAAAGTCTTTGTCAAGGATATAAAGATATCTTTTATTGCCTTGGTGTACCACTTACTTTCACAAACCAGTTCAAACATAAAATTAGGCTTTCTGACCTGAATCCTATTTTCAAAAAATCTTATCCTTTACCCGAATCTGAAAGAGAAGAAGTCAAAAGACAGGTAGATGATATTCTAAACCAGAAAATTATTAGACCATCATATTCATCATGGTCCAGTTATAGTTATAGTTAGTTCAGTTATAGTAGTATCCAAGAAACTCGATCAGTCTTTAGTACCTAAATTCAGACTAGTAATTGACTATAGAGACTTTAATAATCAAACCGCCTCCGACAAGTATCCGATTCCATTAATTTCTGAAGTGTTAGACAATTAAGCAGATCACAATATTATAAAACCCTTGATTTAGACTCAGGCTATCACCAAATCGAAATGTCTCCAGAAGACATGGAAAAGACAGCTTTTAGTACCGAATCAAGTCATTTCAAGTATTGCTAAATGCCTTTTGGTTAAAAAAATGCCCCAGCCACTTTTCAAAGAGTTATGGACAACATTTTAAGGGGAATTCAAAACGAAAAATATTTAATTATTTAGACGACATTATTATATTTTCAACATCACTCATAGAACATAGAGAAAGATTAAGAGAAGTTTTCGAAAGACTAAGCCAAGCAAATTTAAAAATTCAACTTGGCAAAAGGGAATTTTTAAAGAAAGGAGTCTCATATTTAGGATATGTTATAACCCCAGAAGGAGTCAAACTAAATCCAGACAAAATTAAAGCTATCAAAGAATGTCCAATAACTAAAATCCGCAAATATATCAAAAGTTCCAGATAATTATACCAAAAGCAAAATTCCTAATTTCCAATGATAAGAATTACAATTTGCATAATGAAAGATGTCAAGAAATAAGAAATAGAAATTATTTTTGCCGAACACAAGATGTTAGTCAAATGAACATGGAAATGTCGTGTGAAATTAATTTGTTACAATTTTCGAAAAATTATAAAAATTGCCAACAACATTCAATAAAACTCAGTTGTAATAATATCCAAAAAAATTATGGAAACAAATAGATAGTTATTATACCGAACGAGACAGCCGTACATTATTTATTTAAAAATAATCAAAAAACGACAGCTTTATTAGGAAGCTATATACTCAGTATACCAGAGTTATGTCAATTAAATATTACCGAAAAAGTTTTAAGTCCACATCGTACCAAAATGGGAGGAGCCACATATAAATAATTAGCAGAAATCAAGTTAAATTCCAATGCTAAACAATTAGAATATACTCCAGTCAAAATGGAATTTGAAGCAGTTAATTTAGATGAGATACAGAATATACAAAATCAACTTCAAAATCAAAGTGAATTAATAAATAATATCCCAACTTCAATGATTATACATGAGTCAACTATTAGACGAGCCTGTTATACCTAATCGTAATTTTACTTAATAACATTTTAGGATGGAAATTAAATATTAAATCAAACAAAAAACTAAAGCAGAACCAATTATTTTGAATCAAGTGGAAATGGAAATTCCCAAAATTATTATACCATCCTGCCGATTGATACTGTGTAATTGAAGCTATAAGGATAGACTTCAATTTCAAAAAGATGGGACGAATTATATAACTGCATCGTATGCAAATAGGATAGATGTAAAGAAAGTAGTATATATTAAAATAATATATTTAATTAGTGTTTTATCGATTCGTATCTATTCGAGAATAGACATACCGTTCGTTAATATTGTATTTTAAGAATATACGTTAAGTCGAATCACTTCAATTTTTCAATTTTTAATATAAGTTTTTAAATAAAACTTTTTAAAAACACCGGCCCACATCGTGGGATTTTAATTTGCTATGGCATTTGTAGGTAAATTTTCTGATCTGCATTACTTTGCAAATGTTTTAAATCGTTTATATTTTCGATTGTTGGATAATCGCCAGTATGAATTAGACTTTGAAATGATTTTAGTGTTTGTTTATGACTAATAAATATTGATTGTAATTAAGACTTTCTGTGATCCATTAAGGGTATAAAAATACCAGTTCTGTAAAATATTTCTGGAGAATCTGTATTTTACACCGGTAACTTTGATTTCCAGTTATTCGGGGAATAGAGATGTCTTCATTGCGAAGTTTTGATAAAGAAGACTTTGGTTTATGATATATTGTCGCGTGTAAATTGGGACGCGGACAGCGTATCAAGCTAGGCTTCGTAACTTCTATTTGTTGAGATCCCTGATTCATTTGGGATCATAAAATGTAATCAAATTGATAATAAATAAATCGCAGTAGAGCTTAAAGTATTTAAATAATGCAAGGTTTCAATAGGGGTAGCTTTTACAGTGATTTTCTTAACAGTCACTGCGTTCAAGGTCTGTTAAATTTGTAAAACCTCTTTCTGTTTGAAACTGTAAAACAGCTTCAAAAAACAGGTTTAGTTTCACAACAAATAAAATATGAAATCAAAATAAAGAATAAAAGAATCAAGATTAGTTTCAATAAATAATCTATTCAAATAATATTATTAAGTACTCCTATAGCAATAATGAATCAAAGGATTAAGAAACGAATAATTAGAACAGAAATAATATTGATTTACGTTGACTCGTTCACAATGAATATTTAGCTTTACACAATACAATTTACCACATGCATGAAATAGATGAATAACTTTCTAGCAACGTACGTAATGCGAACGAGTCAGAAAACACATATTAACATTGAAAATCAAGATTTATCTCAGAATGACACGGAATAGCTTTCAATTTAAAACAAACACTTACGATCTTTACTTAATTGGTTTGCTAGCACTGCATAGAAATTATGAACTTAATTACGTGAAATGTTTGTTAATTACTTTCTACCAAAATAAGCATCTACAATGATTCATTTAGTCGAACAAATATATATAAATAAATTAATGATAGTACTCACGGTTTAGGTTTCCAATAATCACACACTAAACTGATTTAACTTCAATTATAATTGGCAGTCAATAAAATGCAATAAGTATTAAATTTACTCAAAACTATAAGTATTTTTAGAACAATAATTTGCTTCTAACTAT
>WYDF02089690.1:0-10918 GCA_009867245.2 Adranes taylori | reverse complement strand
GAGTTGTATTTTATACAAGTTCTGTTTTGTATAGTACCTTCCACTAACTGTTGCGCGATCATACGTACATATTCAGTCTTTTGAAGCCATACTGGTTTTTAGATAATTTAGTAGGATTATCAATTATATCAGCTATTCTATTTAATTACATTCGTTCAAACAGTTTCGCTGCGAATTTAGTCAGGTATATATGTCTGTATGTCGTGTTCTTCTCCTTATTTTTTGTTATTAGGGCTAAGACTGCAATTTTCCAATCAATTGTCCTTCAAACAGAGCGGCATTAAATATTTGGAGTACACATTTTGGGTTCCATTCTGCAAAGATTTTTAGTACCGCATTGGGGGTTTATCAGTGCATTTCCCAGATTAATTTTTGCTACAGCTTTCGCTGCCTCTTCTTGATCAAGCGACTTTCGGATTATTTATGTAGGATCTACAAATATGTCTCGTAATTAACGGTTATTACTTCGAACAAACTCTTTTGTGTCCATAATGAAAAACAAGCTATATTAAAGTATACAAGTACATCACTTGTATATAAGTACCCACTCTTCAGTTTGTGATATCCAGAACATTCTCATTCACATGCTCTGCTCCGTATGCCTTCCACATATTCTATTCATTTCATAGAGTATGAGTTCTGTGATCCAAAACATACTTTCAAATTCTCCATTCCAATCTGCAACGTTATATTCTTCCGATTTTTGATCTCACCATTCTTTAGCCCTAATACAAGTTCTGCACATTTTTATACTTTCATTCATACAGTAAAAATTCCTTCTCTTCTCAATTTAACTTCTGATTCATTATTCTCTCTCTCTCTCTTTCAAATAACATAACAGATCCAATCTTCCGACTTTAAAAGCAAACTAGAACTTGTTATTAAATGGGCTTAAGTCTAGACTATCAAAAGGCTAAGCTTCAATACTGATAAATGATGGGTTGACTTTGAAAGGGTGTCGCTAACTCAGTTCACAATGACTTTCAGTATATTTTATTGAATAACTTGGGGTGATCTTCTAATTCCTTTCTTGCAAAAACGCAACTCGGTTACTCAACTTTACGAGAGTCTCAAAAATCCATAATTGACGCAAGTCTATTTCAACTTGTGAGTCCAGTTCAGTGGCTTACTTATATGAGTGTGCATAAATCGTATCATTGTGTTTATTGAACATTTCATAAACAGTAAAAATCAATAAGATGTTTCCACGACCTTTAGCAAAAACCATTTGGATAGTAGTACATTTAAGAACTCGAGTAAGTAATTGTACGTTACGTCGTTTAAAAGAGGCAAGACCTACGTCTTCTGCTGATAATTTTTCTCATTGATTTTCATGTATCATGGCCCGTGAGAAGGGCCAGAATATTCTGGTTTATTATCAGATTTGTCTCAATCCTGTACCACAATGATTTGAACTGTGTGTTGGGCGTGTGGATGTTCAGACCATGGAAGGTGTTTATATTCCCAGAGTCTGCTCAAACAATCTGATGTAAATATTTCTTTCTCATTCCTTTCTTCCACTCTGTTCGTATATCAGTTACCTTTAGTAAATGATAGAGAGACTCAATAGATATAATATAGAAATTTTTTTGTAACAATTCATCCATCTATCGACAAGTAAACGCGTTCGTAAACAAAGGTAACCTAAATTACAATCCATTTTTAGTAAATACGAGAGAATCCAAAGATATAGAAAATTTCTATGTAATAAAACACCTCGTTACATAAATTCCTATGTAACAATGCTACCGGGAAAAACGGTGAGAACAGTCCCCTCCATCTACAGACAACTAACCGCCTTGGCAAACAAAGGTGGTGTAAATGTTAAGACTACTTTTAGGCAACGCGAGAATGTTAAAATGTATAGAAAATTCCCATAACAAGACGGTGACACCAATCCCAACCATCATAATTACCTCTCCATTTGTGTTTCAAGTGATTCTTTCTTCATTGTTATATTTAAGAATGATTTTCCAATATTTTTCAGACCTTAGAATATTGCATATCAGGTTCTTACTGGCAATTCTGTCCCCTATTACCCTTTCAAATTCTCTGCTCTCTGTTCAACTCCTCCTGGTAATCTACTCGAAATTCCGTGTAGATTATACCTTCACTGCTTCCACCGACTGATTCACAAACTTAACGTATTTCATTCCAAAATATTTGATGGTATCAGAATCTCTGCGACATGTTATCAATTGGACTCAAACCCATGTTTTCGTGCAGAGAGAAATAGTCGCTTCAACTGGCTACCGGAATGGTCAGTCCACGTTTATGTCGGGTTCAATAACACAAATGGGCGCAGTAGAAAAGTCTAGTAGATCTCTAAACCTTAGACCTCTAAGAGGTCTCTAGGAAAACAATTTAGCCTCTAGGAAAAGGAAAGTCTAAAGAGGTAAGTTGGTAGACATCTAAACGGATTGGTATTCAAAGGGTCCAAATTATAGAACCTGTGTAGTAAATGCGAGAAAATGCAAATATAGAAAATTTCTATGTAACAAGACACCATAAAACATACGCTGACCCAATTTGCTACACATTCTGACTCATCTATATTAATTCTGCGACTAATTTCGAAGTGTTTTGTTAATTCGAATTCATTTCAAGTTTAGCTGTCGCCAAGCTTAACTGCATTTCTGATTACGTTCAACAAAACGTGTTCAATAGCTTCTGGTAGCATTCAATATTTTAATAGTATTTATGCCGTTACGGGACATAATTCATTTAAAGCTACATAAGCAACAAGTCGTTTAACTTTTCACAAAGTTTGAAAAGAAAATGTTTTTGTGCTTTATTTTCTTGTATACATTGTAAAGGTGTGATATATTGATCAAAACGTCCAAAAAATAAAACCATCTCAAGTGTAACAAATATCCTGTCTATTGTTGTGATTTATTCGCTAGTTCTATTCCCGATTTTTCAAAAAATAGAATGCAAAAAAAGAATACAGGACGAAGGGAAAACACTTTTATCAGGCATATGCAATCTACGCCACTGTATAGAAGAACGAGATGTATTCATCGCATAGCAGAAGTAGATCCGAAGAGTAGACCACTGTTCTCACATTAGCACAGGAATATATGCTGTAGGGAGAATGCGACTATAGTTTAGGTGGCAGTAGGTAACTGGTGGAAATGATAAGACTATATACGGACACGTCTAGGAAAAACCATTTTCGCTTTTGTGCGTTATCTCTCGAATGTCCTTGACATGATTACGCCCTCATCGTGTTTTTTCTATATCCGATCCTTCTATTCCTTAGCTCACTTTTCATGTTGGCTAGAATATCATATCTTAGAAATAAGAAAAAAATTTGTACGTTCAGTAAACATATGAATATTTCCAGATAATAAAATTAATAGAAAAAATTCAAATCTTTCAAAATTAAATATTTATTTGGTTTACAGCCAGATTAAGACTGTTTCTGTGATTACTAACAAATCCTTAATCAGCTTCGCAGTTAGTCAACTAACTGCATGTGATTCAGGTGATAACATCTCCACAAGGTAATTAGGAATTATATAGATTAAATACATTTGAAGATCCAATTTCTATTTGCAAATGCATTGACGGGAATAACCTAACTCTCTCCACCGTTCTTGACACTAATGACCGTCACCAATAGCCGGCGCAGTCAGAATTATTGGTTATGGGAACAGGTACCGCAACTTATCCGAACGGTGCTACGTACTGATTCCGGTCAAGACAAATATTATGCAAAGCGATCTGAACGATCAATCTAGAAACCTGATTGAATGCTACGCCAATTTACTAGAAGACCAGTAAGGACGTGCCGGACGTAACGCTGTTCAATTTAGTACGTTACCCGACGCTTAGAAATCGTTGAAACGTGCGTGAAATTTTTTAGTATCAAGGATAAAGAAGTATAGCATGCAGTGATGAGACAACATAGATGATATGAGTAATGAGACGATTATGATAAAAAGAGAGTTGATGATAAAAATAATTTAGCACAAAGGTACAATCGATTGCATTGTGATAGCGTTGTGCTACCCCTACATCTCAAACAAGCATTGTGCTACCTCCTACATCACACGTTTAGACTATTCACGGGGTACTGGGATGTCTTTGTGACACCAAGACATCCCATTCTATATGTGAAGAGTAAAAGTGTCAGTGTCCATAAATTGACTTTGTTTCCGATGTAACGTAAATTGACATTATAAAGGAAGTTTTACATGAGCCCTTTAGACAGGTTTAGTACGGTAACCCCCACGCATATAGGTATATTATAGAGTAATTCTTGGCGATCAAGATGAAACAAGATTGTCATGAAACTTACCCATATGTTCAAAATTAAATTTCGCTTTTAAGCTACAAGCTCTCTTTTTATATTCGTTATCCTAGCAATGAGTAACTAATTTTATGTCCTATCTTTTCAATACGTTTGTAAGGCATCTTCCATGTGCCAAATTTTTCATAAGCTTGAGAAAGTCTTTTTCAAAATCGCTCTGCTTTGCCAAACTGTATGCATTGGATTACCTTGCAATGATTGATAGTCATGACAGCCATAGGTGATGGAGAGTTAGCAAGCTATGTTGAACTGTAGCTAAAAAATAAGACTCCAGTAATTTCATTAACCTATTCATCCATGTCCAACTACATACCCGCAAACAGAAATCCGATTCACCGAAAGGTGGCTCTCTTCTGGTAGCCAGGAATAATCCAAGGTAAATGATAGCCAAAGGATTGGTGATGAAGACTTACCTAGCTGTATTGAACTCGATCTATAAAACAAGGCTCTCGTTTTGTATACCATCATTAGTCTGCCCATTCAAGCCCAACCACAGACACACAAGCGGAAATATCGACTGATTACCGCTGCGCTGAGTGGAATATAAAGCTTGAAGGATTGGACGTTCACTGGTGCCGTATTTCTTCTTCTAGTTAAGCAAATTACTTTGACTTCTAAAGGCTCCAAAAGACTATCATCCAATGGTGGCTATCATTCAGAGCCTCATCGTAGCTATTGATCTATTATTGTCGCCATCAATGCTACATCAGTGATAGTTTAAAAGTTACATGTTGCTAGAATATTGAAGTGTAAGTAAGCTACCATGCGTTCTAATGTTCCAAGACTTCCCTCCAAGACTTCTACACATGTTCCAAGATGTTCCAAGACTTCCCTCCAAGACTTCTACACATTAACGGAGTGGGAGTGGTTTACCACTCTAGATTGTTGTACCACTTAAGGATACCCTACAAGAATTTTCTATTCCTTCATTCTTATGCTTTGCAGTAATTAAAAAGGAACAGATGTTAGACAGTGTATACTAGTAAATGATACACTGCTTCGTTACGTTATTCACAGTAATTCTAATTAGTGATAGGGTTACCGAATCGAAATTCCAACTTTTCCGTTTTTTTTTGTTTTGTTCCAATACGTGACTTTCGTTTTTTTGTTTTGTTACTATATCTTATATAAGAGAGCAAGTAGGGCTCTCTTATATAAGATATAGTACAGTTGATAACCACATGTTAATACGATTCTCTCAATCATTACAAGGAAAAATAATTATGAACTATGAATATAAAATAATAAATTTTATCAACACCATACATTCAGATGGTTAACAAAACAGTTGTCCGTACATAGAATTAGAGCCCAATAGTATTTCAATAAGTAACCGCTTGTAAGCTACGCTAATTCGTCCTAGTAGATTCGTTGATCACAGCCAAGAGAACAATGTACAAAACCTCTTTGAGCAATTTGTGTCAAATTCCATTTAATTTTGATTCCTACAAGATACATATGGAGCTGTTGCTGTGTCTAAGAACTGTTTCGCGATCTAATCTCTCTGATCCACCAAGTTTTATATGCAGAGATTGAAAAATGGGGAATTCGTAGATTATCCAATATTTTGTCTCTGTTTAAAGTGTTAAAATTTTCTTTTATGTTTTTGTCTTTTTCTTTGTTGGCTCTTGCTCTATTCCAATCACATATGTAACCTGGATTTTTTGTAAATCCTTATTGTTATTTCTAATATTACACAAATAATTTTTAAATACAGGTTGATCAGCATGTATTGTTATTTTAAATATCTTCTTATGAAAAATGACTGTTGTACCAGCAGTAAGCAAGTTGTCTTCATGTGGTATAAAACCTCATAGCGAATTCGCATTCTTGGTAAGACTTTAAATTGTATACTAGATCATTAAACTTTCTTTCGTGATTGTTTGTGTCTGTCGAATTCTTATGAACCATTTAAGGTCGAAGAATTGTGATGATGATTCACTGCCTGTATCAAGTTTAATGGTGTGTAATTCTCTTAAGTATAGGAATACGTGGGCCAAAATCTACTGATCTCATAGACGACAGCAAGTTTTGGAATATAATTCTGGTTCTGTTCTCTGTTCGTTAGAACGTTTTACAAATTCATTAAAAATATAGAAAGAGAGAATTGATTCTACTGATTTTGCTAGTTTAATTTGGAAATACACCCAATAAGCTTTTAAAACAAAAACCCTATACCTAATATCAATATCTAATTATACTCCCAGAGTTTCCTAATTATAGACTTCTAATATTGTAAGAGTTTTATGTAGAGCAAACCTCCACGACAGAATATTTTTCGATAGCAAAGTAACAGACTGAATTAAATTCTTCTCATGATGGGATGATTAAAAAGAAAACTTTTATAACCAATACATTGAAAATTATATCAACAATCATTATTTCCTCCGGATGATCTGAATCGTGGTCACATTTACAAAAACCATGTTGGTACCGATGTGGGTTTGTAACATTTCAAATTGTTAGTGGGTGAATGCTGGTAAGAAAAGTATGGTTACCTAACCACTTGCAAACATTTTGATATTGATAAAGAGCGTTAGAGAAAATATTTTGCTTAATTGTCCTGTAAATATACAACAAAGAATAATAATATTTAACAAAATGAACAAGAAAGAGCATGATGTTGCTACAATTGCTGTAGAAATTTGCATTTCACTCGACTCTATCTCGCACTTGCGTCTAGAATTTAGCCAATATAAATTTCCCATCTATATTTTGCTTCTGGTTTATCGCTGGTTTAAGAAGGGCTAGAATTTAACCCCCTTTATCCCGTACACATTTCCTATTATATATTTTTTGCTTTATCTATCCCATTTACTTACAAGGGTCTATGTTATAGCCCATTGCTGTTTCCACGTTTCTTTTTACGAGCTTTATTTAAAAAAAGTGCTTCCCTAAGTGTTTCCACTTTGCTCAAACAAAAACAAGGTCATAAACTAACAAAAGGAAAACCAAAACACTCCCAGTTAAATACAACTTTCAAAAGTCAACGTGTAAGTGGATTGAACTGGGAAGACAAACATTTCTACAGAACCAAAAGAAGAGATATGTGGATACGATCCAAACGGTTTGGAAGTCTTAATCTTTGATTTCCTAATTAAACCTTTGTTTCTGAATTAATCAATTTGTTTTTCTCCATACATTTTCTTCCTCCAAACATCAACCATTGCTTCTTCTATATGGCTTGGCTTCTACATTCTAACTGTTCTAGCTAATTGATTAGATATGACGTTCAAAAATGTTTGTAAGGCTTGTTTATCTTAAAATCCAAACTGAAATTTGCGCACTTGCACAACTGCAATTGTTAATCTAATTTTGGTTTGTAACAAACAACAATAATCTTTAATTCTCACGCCGAATAGATAACTTAAGGAACTTAAAACCATTAAGACTCTAACTAAGCATTGTTCATCGCATTGATCTGCAAAATATTTATATATTAGCTCCCTTATTTTTGTACAAGATGATATTACATCTTTCCGTGTCCCTGTGGGGCGTTGCGCTCTCCCTGTTAATTTACTAATTATAATTCTACAGACCCGCTAGTTTCTAGGATTATTTCCATTAGTTATTAGCATTATTATTACTAGCATTTTAATCCGAATCACTACTCGTACTTTGGTTGTTATTAGGAAAATTTAATGAAAATCTGGTTCTGGTAACAAAATGAAAATCTGGTAACAAAACTTAGTTTGAAATCAGGTTAAGAGTTATACATAAATAAATGAATTTAAAGGATTTGTCAAACATGAATGAAATACATAAATATGAGCTTTGTTACATTATTATTCGTTATACTTATGTAGAAATTTGTTGTGCTGTTGGTTTTCTACGTAGACTAATTCTACATTCCCAATTTCTAGGGTCAATTTTGTAAATAGTTCATACTAAGCTTGGGTTTAGCGATTCTGTCCAATACCAGCCCAAATATCCCATCAAAACTCGCCAATTCGTTTTTTTTTGGTTGGTGATAGGTGTTTAAAAAACTTTGTTTAACACAAAAATATAAAAAAGAGTTTGATTTTGAATATAAATCAATACTATGGATAAACAACACAAGTTTTAGTTGTTTTCCAAATTAATAAACTTTATTATATTAAAATAAAATAATATAATTGTTTATCACAATCATACAATTATATCACATAAAAATGACTAATAAATCGCGACACAGACTAGCGCAGTAACTGCCTACGACATTCTGAATGGACCATGTAGCGTACTATTCCTACCCCGAGCTATTACAATTCATATATGTATGTCCAGACTACTTCGGTTGATTAGGCTGAGGAGGAGAATGATGGGATGTCTCTATTACCCCAAACCAAAGTTGTAGCGCTATCGGCACCAATATAGCGCTTATCGTCATACGGAGATAAAGCTAATTTAATTATTTTCTGGGTAAGGATCGTATGTTTGACGGATTTGAAAATATACATATTTGCCTCTCATCAAGCAAACAGTCATTATACTCTTGTACCGTAATCTCGTTATCGACAAGCATTTTTTTATACCTTTGGATTTTTTGTCACTGTATACTTCGGCTTATGACAGTATAAAGTATAATCGCATATTCATTTTTCATCAGACCGGGAACAGCTTTATTTGGTTGTGGTATACGAAACTTATTATTGACAGAAAAATTGGCGGTATCAAATATATATAAATTTACAAATTAGGTGGATGTATATCGTTGCATTATGAAGCAACCACAATAATTATTTAAGCAGGTAATCATCGAAAAATGCTAATCATACATGAGAGATTACAAAGATAGAAAAATTTCCGATGGACTATTTGGGTGAATGGCCATTTCTGTTATAAGGTATTTAAGCTTTATCAACACCCTCTTTTTTATAGAACATCATTGTATTTGTGTAAGTGCATATACCTTATACCTTATAGTGGATATACCTTATAGCAGAAATGTCGATCCACCTAAAAAGTCCATCCAAATTTTTTCTATTTTTGTAATCTCTCACATATGATTCGCATTTTTCGATGATTACCTGCTTAAATAATATAAAAATTTAGTTTCACGTCTGTCTGAATGTAATATAAATGTCTGCTTGTCAGTCATTATATAAATGTCTGTCTGTATATGTAGAGTAAATCAGTCCATGCCCATATAACAAAGCTTTAGTCTACCTCCGTATGCTGGCTTGAGGTACTGATAGAAGAAATCGTACATCAACTGCTTGGACAGTTCGAGGACGGCGTAACCAAAGTAGATGGGCTTATTGTACGTTAAGTTTTGGCGACTTAGATGAATAGCCACAAGATTTTACGTAAACTGGGTGTAATCACGAATGGGAATGGGAATTATACTGCCAGCCTCAGTTCGTTTACCCAAGTCATCCCAGTGTGATTAGAATTTATTACCTTTACGTTTATCCACATTCTCCATATACTTACCATATACATAACTATTGAGGAGCTTGTAAAAACCTTTCTTAAAGTCGGTTGTAGCTGTAGTGCGTAAGTCCGTGTTCAATTGTATGCATTCTTTAAACCGGAGTGACTGACTGAATTCCCAAACATTTTTTTCTTTAATCATCAAATTGGGAAGTAATTTATCCGCTTAAATTTTGAAGGAGGTGTAACGATATTTTCGATGAGAAAATCTAAATCATTGTGTGCAAAATGCAACTCTTGTGGAGAAACAACGCCAACTTCCAAAAAGTAACCTTTCAGGGAATCACCTGGATACTCATTATATCAAAATAAGGAAATTAATCATTAAATTAGAATTTAAATGAGCCAGATGGGAGAGGTTGGCTGAGAGCCCAGCCAAAAAGGTTGTTGGCATCCCAATAAGCAAGAAATGTTTCCGGCTTACTAGGATCGTACGTGTGCAGATCGGGGTTTTGACAGATGATGACCTTGTTATTAGCACACGCATACAGCAAGGAATACTGGCTTATGCAGGCACGTATGCCATATATAATGAAATGGAACATATTGATATCAGTAATTAGCAGCATCTAGCATGGGATAAAGGAATATTATAATACAAATTGCTTAACAGCATAAAACTTGTCTTAGAAATAGAAATATGTATCTATGAATAAGCCAAAACCTATCTCAGAAATTTATCATGCATGCTGCAAATTAATTGTTTCTATAATACGTGTCTTACTGCAATGCGTTGACGTTAAATTAAGTACCGTTAACATAAAGTAATTTATAGATAATTATAGTTAGTTCAAGAAATCAGGGTATTCCTTGAACTAATTTGAAGATTATTTTTATGTAGCATTACTCAAATCATTATTAAAGATCTATTCAGTTTATGCATTTCTTTTATTTAATCAACCTTGATAAAAAGTGATTATAGCAAATTAAGTAAAAAGAGTAACATTTTGTTCCTGACTAGTTAGAAGCAAAATATTTAAGGAATTATAAAGGATCATTTTTTGTAACTCCCTTGAGGAAATGGGAAATAGTGCAAAAACATATTCAGGTGCTACATAGCAACCCAAAATAGAATCAGAAAATATGCTGCAGATAAAAATAAAAATATTTGAATGTCCATTGAATATGCAATTTAATGTATTTATTATAACCAAAGCAATATACGGATATAAAATAATATATAATACC
>WYDF02089679.1:0-10918 GCA_009867245.2 Adranes taylori | reverse complement strand
ATACTTTATTGGCTGGATCTTATCAAAAGCGTATCGTATTTATTCTATACTTCACATTTCTCCTAATAAAAATGTCCGTATTTTTAGAGTTATGAATAAAAGCTACTTAGTTTCGCCTGTATACAGGGTTGGTACATTTTGATTCCGAAGGGTCTTTCGGCTGATAGATACTATTTATAGTAATTTTCTAATCTGGCTAACCAAGCTTTCAACCTGGGTAAGTTTTTCTAATAAATTTTCTGTTAGATTAAGTTAATATTCTCAATATTTTTTTTCTTATTATCCTATTAAAAAAATATTCATTATAAGTTCTTCCAAGTAATTTCCTGTTAGGCTGCGTTAATATTTATCGTATAGATTTATCTGAATAAAAAGTTCCCCGTTATAATATTGACGATGGAGAATCTGCTGTCAATCTTCTAAAACTATTCCATGAAGATACAGTAACGGCCCTAGAAGTCGCCATGGCATACGTTGAACATCAAGAAGAAGTTTCGGGGATCGATATAATGATGCTCCAAAGATGGTGGGACTTGGCAGTAAGAAAACGGCAATCATTGTCAAAACAGACAAAGATCAACCCTAGACATTAGCAACTTAAACATTAATAATAATCGGGAAAAAGGGAATGATAATATGAGCGGAAATAGGTTAAACAATCAAGATAGGAGATTTGTGGAATATTCGAAATCCTTCGGTATATGATAGGCCCCTTTACGGAATTAACGTTTCTCTAATTGACAGGTCTATTGACCCAGACGAGTTTCATCCATCACTCATTGGCAAAGTGGATTGCGGATGAGAGTGTGGAGGGTATTAAACAGGTGTCGGGTCGGGGTAAATTTAATGTGGTTATAGAATTTTTGACGGGTGAATTTGCAAATAAATTATAATTTGTAAAACTTAATCTTCGTTTTTCTTTTACCCGGTTTTTTCACTTCTCCCAATTATCCTTACTGTACATTAAAGCAAACAAAAGTTGTTTATTCACGAACAACAATCATGCAACTGATTGCTTGTTTTTCTGGTTGTACCGGATATTTCGGCGGAAAATTTTTTCAACTATTAATCACATATTTCAAAGTACTTCAGCCTGTATTACGCAAATTTATAATTAATATAAAGATTTGACAAATAGGTGGATGTGACAATAAATGGATATGACTTACTAGCTAGATACGCCAATGGACATGAATATCACGCAAAATACAATTCACTTAAATGTAAATAAGTAC
This sequence comes from Adranes taylori, assembly GCA_009867245.2. Taxonomy (NCBI): domain Eukaryota; kingdom Metazoa; phylum Arthropoda; class Insecta; order Coleoptera; family Staphylinidae; genus Adranes; species Adranes taylori. The sequence goes on along the minus strand of WYDF02089679.1, from coordinate 9,683 downwards.
AATCATAAGTTTTTGAATAATAATAATTATTCCTACATTAATTACAACAGAATTATGATAAGTATTATCTGCATAAATTAACTATAATGATAAGAGTAATTGAAAAATATAGGTAATATTAAAAATAAGTATACACGGCTCTATAGATAACGTTTATTTGATCACGGAGTTACTAAAGCACATCAGTCACAAAGCAATCAGAACACTCACAAATCTAGATTTAAACCAAGCAAAATATCATATTTAAGTAAGTGTAGTTATTAGAGTGCAACATTGGCGGCTGGTGTATAAGTGCACAGGCGCACGTGAACACCCATATAAAATAAAAAACAAAAAAAAATTATTATTAATTTAAAATGTTTTTTATTTTCATATTGTCTTTTGTTATTAGAATTTCAGCTACTTAGCAAAGTGGCGAGAGAATAATAAAACGCTACACCTATAGCCTATTGTTATATCTACTGACATACCTAGCATGAAAAATGTGTGCACTTCTGTTTACATGCAAAATCTGAAATTTTTCAATGGGCTAATTTAGACGAATTTTTCAAATTAGTCTAAAATAACATGCAATTTTATATAAAGAAAAGTGCACAATTTATTTGTGACCCCGAGTGCATGTGTGCGCGCATAGAGTTTTGTTTTTAATAGGTATTCTTTTCACCCACTTCTTTTTATATACCTTATTAATATGATAAAAAATCTATTAATATGAATAAATAATATTATTTATATTAAGAAATAATAATAAATCGGACTCTTTTATAACTATTATTTTAAATATTTTTAAATAAAGAATTTTTAAATAAAATTATAATGAATTCAGTTCAAAATATTGTGAATAAAAATTTATCTTCTGAAGACAAACTGGAAATAAAAAAACTTGGACCACAGCAACCACATTTGAAAGTTCAAAGTCAAACAAAAACTGAAAAGCGTAATTATTTACGAAACACAAATTCGTCTATCAGGTAACAGAACAATAGTTACAATCCAGCAATCCAATATTAGATAATACTTTATAATTTTACACTACTTTTAACGTCTAATATTCACTAGTTTTTAATTTTTTTAACTATTATAGTACAATGAACACCTATTCAAAATTTTCATCAGCCGCCACTGGAGGGTAATTACCTTCTTCTAAATAATTGAGCCCACCTAGCCCATTGCTTTAAATTATGCGAATAAATAAGTAGACGAAGCTAATTAGTAATAAATATGATTCACGTCTCCTGCTTCACGGATTCCAAATCCCATTAATTGCACTTTCCTGTAAGCGCTCGATTACATTGAGCCAGTTAACTTGCTACTAGCCGGCGAGAAGAGAAGCGGACGTGTCAGCTAGCGCGACAGTACTGCTGACTCGCCAAACAAGAACTTCGCTGAGTAGCCACTTCAGGTAAAAACTTCGATATTTCTGATTCTGTAACTCAAAACTTTAAGGAATTACCAGTTGCTAAATAACGTAGTGTAACTTCCAGTTTTCTGTACACTAGGATTAGCGTTCTTATTTTTGTATAGTTTTTAAAGAGCATTCCATCTACCATCAGCAGTAAGTCATCAAAATGGGTATAGTCTAATCTGAAATATTTCGATAAGCCAAAAAATCTTCCTTCTTTAACACTTTCAGTACTCAAGTCTTTCTATCCATAGTTTCACCCACAGTTTTCTATGCCACTATTTCTGTTTTTCATTTCATTTTAACTTTTGTAGGTTCATTTTCAGACCTACTGCTTGGGAGGCTACATTTATTTCTGCAGCACTTCAACTGCGTCACCGCTGATGAGAAAGATAGCATCATCAAAGCGGAGGTGGTTAGGGTGACTCCCGTTGACATTAATGCCTTTTCGCTCCCAGCACATATTTTTGAATACGTCTTCCAGTCGGAAGGTGAAGAGTTCCAACTCGTAACGTAACGTGTTCGTAGATGTATTTAATCAGGTTTGAATACCTGGAGTCGATGCAGGCCTTATCCATCGCTTCAAGCACCGACCAAGTTTCAATCGAGTCAAAGGCTGTTTGATGGTCCACAAATGCCAGGTGTAGAGGAATATTATACTCATTGCACTTCTCGATCAACGTGCGCAGTGTTTGTATGTGATCAGTCGTACTGAATCCTTTCCTAAATCCAGCTGGTTCGACAGGCTGGAATTTCTGGGTAAGTCGGTTGGTTATAGTTTTGATCAATAGCTTATAGCATGTGGATAGCAGACAGATGGGTCTGTAGTTCTCCATGTTCGTACGGTCGCCTTTCTTGAAGAGCAGGATGACCTCGGTGTTTTGCGATGCGATCGGGATTTCGCCTTTGTGAAGACACATGTTCAAAAGTATCAGGATTGTATTTTCTAGTGTCTCTCCACCGATTTTAAGCATTTCGATCGTGATCCGATCCTCCCCCTCGTGCGTCTGGTGCTGGTGTGTCAATCGCTTATCTCTTCAGATCCCACATTCTGGACATCTGTTTTCCTTTTTTCGGCTGATCTGAGGATGGAATTGATTGATTGTATAGTCTATGGTAGAAGTTCTGGATGATCTTCGTGATATCGTTCTTGTGATAATCTCTCCCAAGTCATTCTGCATCTTATGAATTATCATGTCATCCCTTTTGATAGACCGATGCGCAGAATTCTTATATTACAGTTGTTTTCTATTACATCCTTGATCATTTGGGTGTTATACGATCTTTTCTCCCTTCTTATCGCTTTCTTCACTTTTTGTTTAGGTCCTTAAGGGCATTACAAGACCTTAAAATCCGTATACTTTTTCTTGGAAATCACTGAACCAATTTAAATCAAATTTCGTATATATATTTTAATAAAACTAAAGCTACTAAATAAAAGATTTTTAGAAATATTAAAAAATAATAAATTTGACCTTTAGACTTTTTTATTTTTCTTTGAGCGTCTAGGCAGTGGTGACATTTTTTTCGAAAAAATTTAATAATCTTTTCAATGTTTTACAGATTCAGCTCAGCGGCCTAATACAGATGGCATTCGTGTTATTTTGTAAAGCGAGGAAAAACATGATCCGAGGGGAAAAGGATACAAGAACATAGCCGGTCTGGCGATGCATTGCTCGGTGCCCAATGAGGTGATCATCAACATTTCCTACTTGGGACTATTTTATGAGCATTTAGGTTGATGAGAAAAATAATTGTAATAGAATTAAATGTAAAATAATAATTCGTAAAAGAAATTTTCAATTTCGTTTCATTTTCAAGTCAGTCGTGTGCTTTAGCACATAAGACACACGACTTGTTACCAATACTCGATGGGGATTCCCTCAAAATATTTTAATTTCTTAAGCCCCGATTAAAATTGTAAAATATCATAATTCGGGCTCTTTTGCGCAATGTGTTCAATTCCAAATGTTTAAGTAGATTTGAAAACTATCACTTCATATAATTACACTTGAAAAGAACTAGGTTAAAGTGTCAAAATACCGTAGCTTGCTTCAAAATACCATAGCTTGCTAAATAGAACATCCCTCGTAGATAGAAGCATTAATGAACGCATAATTCATTAAATCCTAATATATCAGGAAGACATAATAAAAAAATTTAAACTATTGGTAATCAGAAATAAGCAATAAAAGGCATTTAATTGTCCTAGTTAATAAATACGTATGTAATGTCATATTTATTAGTCATTAGATTTATGGTTATGACTCGATCGCTCAAATAAAATTGTAATAAATCAAGCTAAACATAAATGTTAAAATATATAAAGTATTTAATTATTATATGGACGAACAAAATATCGAACATAAATTATAATCCTCAATAGCGATTCTATGGGCAGCGGCGTACGACGAAAATCTTGTAGAAATAAATAATGTATTATTATTTTGTTTACATCTGTTTAACTAAGCGAAGAACCAAGTGGATCTCAAAATATCTAGGAAAGAAATCTATCTAATCCATGCAACATCCAACTGGTCAAGGAAACACAAACATGTAGCATTCAGACTAAAACAACATATCAATGTGAAAACATAACCATGGAAAAATTATTAAAATAAACACAATTAGCGATTACAATTAAAATGAAATTATCAACAAATGCATGAAAATAATGAAGGAGACTTTTATATTAGGAATATTCTTAAAACGGTACCAAATAAAAATCGCATATAAAACAGAAAATTCTGCTGAAATATGAACTGGTTGGATAAATAAAAGAAAAAATATTACGTGCATAAAAAAGACAATACCGGTAAAGATTTTACATTGGGTAGATTAACAGAAATTTTAAAACAAGATTAAGGGAACACCAATACGCAACAAGAAAATAATCAAGAAATTATATATTCAGTTGATACTAAAGTAATGTTCGAAACTAAAGTCAATGAAAAAATTCAAATGATGTCTCCAGAATATACATATTAATATTATATACAGCGTGGCTCATTTAAATCAGAAGCACCTCTGAACAACAGCAATTTTTTAAGCCAATCTCAAAAATTCTTTTTTTATAGGTAGAGCTTCTAAATTTGTACCATGGTACACAATATATATTTTTTTATTTTCAACGTTAACTATGGTATTTTGTACCATGTTAAATCAGCATTACTAAATTTTATTACGCCTTTATGTTTTCTAAATAATTTACTACACCATTGTTTTTATAATTACTATAAAAAAAACTCCTAAATTAATTTTTAATGTTATTTATTATGACATTGAGCCAAGAAAAATATTAGAAAAAAAATTAAACAAAATCATAAAACGTAGAAAATAAGGGGTGTACATGGCTGTGTACAATGGGCGGTTTAAGAGTGATATAGTACAAAACAAAATAATAATATTTTCTTGCAAAGTTCGCAATGCCAGTGACCTCGGTTGTGACAAATAAATAACACAACGCAATGGTTTTTCGTTGCGCTCGGGGTTGTGATCGTTATTTGTCCTTTTGTAACATAGCACGTTACCTCAAATAAATTAAATAAATTGTAACACCACGGCACTGGTAAGAAATCAGTTCATAGACTAAAATTGAAATACAATGGGAATATATGAAGGCGCTTACGTATTACGCATTAAATAGAGACACAGTAATAACCATAGAGAGATGGGTATAGTTATTGCTCGTTGTTGGCTTATTTGTACACATCTTAGCAGTTTGTAATGTGTGTGATACGGAACGCGTGTGGCGTTCTCTGTCCGCTCATGAATAGGAAATATTCTGGGTAGCAGTGCCCGCTAGTAATTGATACATACGTATTGGTTTGTCGTCATGATGAAGCTGCTTTTGCTTCTCTTTTCACGTTATCTATTTCCTATATCGCTGGAGTGTATGTTTCTAACCAGTAAACGCCCTGGTAGTTACAGTCGCTCAGCGAACTTAATATTAGTAGTGTTAAGTAACCTATAGTGGTTACCTACTGTACCTATTGCACCGCTGGAGTGTATGTTTCTAACCAGTGAACGCCTTAGTACTTATAGTCGCTAAGCGAACTTAATGTCAGTGAACGTCCTGGTGTTAAGTAAACTACTGTGATTTCCCTTTGTACCCATTGCACTGCTGGAGTGTATATTTCTGACCAGTACACGCCCTGGTTGTTGCTGTTACTCAGTGAACTAAATTCCAGTGATCGTTCTGGTGTTAAGTGAACTATTCCTGCCATTATTAATATCCGAATCATTGTTCTAATATAGCCCCCCCTCCGCATGTCACACTGTTTTGTATTATTATTATTATTATTATTGCACCGCTTATAAGTACCTATATTGTTTTGCTGATAACATAATTGCTACTGTTTATTTACGAACCGCCATTATTTCGTTATTGATTTGACATAATTTGATACTAATTTGACATATGATTTATTGAAATCTAATTGTGCATTTATATTTCTTTCTTTGTTTGTATTGTCTATCAAGAACAGTAGACGTATTTTGTTTAAACGTTAATGCTGTTTTACTAATTAGTAGTTATTTCAGCTGCCCGCAAGAACACCTGGCCAACTCATAAGACTCCAAGCTACTCGTACCCTCAGTAAACCACTAAGACCGGAGGAACAAGAAGACCAGTTCCTCGTGAACTGATCTGATCTGAATCTTGAACAACAAGATCAAATCAGCGTGCGGTCTCACGTTAAACAGTCCTGGCGCGCGAGAATCCCTTTTTCGGAGGATAGTACATTCTGAAATAATAAGATATTTGTTTGCGCCATTTATGACTGACGCTAGGACTCCTCATTAGCAACGTCGCGAGTGGGAGCCTCTCACACCGCTCCAGTTCAAGTATTATTGATGACGACGGACGACTTTTGTTTTTGTCCGTCGTATGTATCCTCAAGCAATCGTCCGTTTGAATAATATTTGATCCATGTATGTCACCTGTCCAGTCTTACAGAATAAAACTTACAGTCGCCAAGCATTAGATATGGCCATATCCAGAAGGTGGGTAAATATTACCCACCATCATTTTTGCCTTTGATGGGCACTCGCTAAATCCATTTGGTTGACGCCACCCATTCCTTTGTTATAGTTTATTAGTCTTCAGACATCTAATTGCAACTTTTACTTTAGAAGCTTGCACCATATTTTTACTTATCCAACTGTCTAAGTTGGTTCCTGTTGTTACAACCTGTAGTTATAGTTAAGCCTGTAGTACAACCTGTAGTTATTGCTTTTTCATTATTTTCAAAGTACTAAATGGACATTTCTTAGTCCTGTTCTCTAGAATTGTGCCTGTCGCCCTGTAGCCTAGGAGTCCGAAATCATGCAACAACTGATAGTTTGTAAAAAAGTTATCGAACTACACAATATGGTTATTTGGAGAATCGGCATCTTTGCCACCACAGATTTTACGAATCTCGCGCCGAGAGGGTACGAGGAGCTTCTGTAGCTGACTTGCCACAATAAACATCGTATATGTAGCAGTAGGCGTCAGAGCTTGTTGCAAACCAATTCTGATAGTGGAATCGCACGAGTTTTCCCATTATGAATTGTTTGGCTGAATGACGGCGCAAATATTTAATTAGACTCTCCACGGACAAATTTTCATAAAACAATCCACACTCGCATGCGTTTCTCTGAATGAGATTGCACAACGGTCCACATTTTATCAGTCGAACCTGAGCTAAAAAAATTGTCGACAAAGTGCAGGTTTCATTTTATATCTAAAAACCTATTACGTGACATGCAATTTGCGAGCAATGGAACTCCAAGATCTTCATCCAAACTCTAATAAACACTTCGATAAGTAGTTCATGATCTCCAGTTAAAATCAATATTCCCAACAATGTCAAATCTTCACGGTTCATTTTAAAACTATGTCAATTATTTTGTTCCACGTACAAAATACAATTTTCTGTTATCAAGTCCATAACATCTTCATCAAAGGATTTTTCAAACGACATTGTTGGATTGTGGTATTTCATGGATTCTAAATACTTTTTAGTCTGCTCTGAATGGTATCGGTAACGTTATGAATTGTACTTCAAACTAAATTCCAGTTTTTCCATCCATTTTGGCCGTTATCACAAACATCCTGTTTCGCAGGTTGCTTAAAAAGAATCACAAATTCTTTTAAATTTTTATTTAAAAGAATCACAAATTCTTTTAAATAAACATACTACACGTTTTATAATTATTATAATAATTGTTTCTATTTTTCATTACTTTATGCTTAAGGAATCTTGTGACTTACTTTCTGAAAATAGACCACTTTTCTAAGGACCTTAAGCAAGATGTCTAGCAATAATTGCTCAAACTTTTAAATGTGTAACAATATAGGATGCGTCTTGGCTTTTAACTCGTTTTGAAGCGGCTCATCATTATTATCTCAGTCAGAAACATCATGCCCGGGATGACGTGGAAATACTTCAACTGTACCTGGAACATTTTTTGGAAAAGTCGAGAACCTCAAATCATCATCACCATGATATTTTTCTTCGTCACAATATATTGGTACGATAAGCAATATACCGGTACGCCTATCTGGTTATCGAGTTATTACACCTTTATTACAGCGAAAACAAACGGAAGCGAACCGCGAATTATGAAATTGAAACGACACGTACAAAGTTGGCAAGGAGCAAAAGCTAACTGAGTCTGGTATACTTTCGTTCCATATGTCCAAATCAGACCATCACTCATTAGAGGTAGGACGGCGCCAATCAACAATGCAGACTAGACAATTGTTGACGGTCATATGCGATCAAAATGACTATTTAAGAATAGTCATTTTTATTCGCTGCTATTTTTGAGATTCGTTTAAAAATATAAGTCCTATAAAGCCGGTTCCATTTTAAATAGATCACACTGTATATATTATTGAATTTTCTATACTATTTGATTATTATTTAATGATAATTCATTATGCTGTATTGTATGTTTGTGAAGTACCATTTTTATAGATCTATTAAATAAAATCTAAATCAGTAATGTATACATATCAGTATTTTCATTTGTTATTGGATAACATATCCTATTTAAATTAATTAACATAGCAAGTAATCCTGTAGTATAATATAAATGGATTAATCAAATTTAATTCAATAATATAAAATTTAATGAACGAAAGGAAAATGATGTTGTTTACACCCAATGATGTGGAAAGGACTTAAATACGCGACAGCAAATATTGAACTTGCAGTCAAAACTCATTCGCAGGAAAGAAATATGCATGGAACAGCCTTGTACGAGAAGACAGGTAACAAGCACACATTCATACGCATCAAATAGTGTATCACGTAGACTGGCACGGACCGAAAGCGACAGCAAAGCTACACAATTTAAATTTTTAAAATTTCTAACGAATCAAAAATGCTTTCCCATTGGTTGTAAATCAAACCTACCTAAGACTTTTAGCAAAACTTTCCTTCAAACCACGTTTTACTTTTATTTAATTTAAGTTTAAAAAAAGTAGTAAAATGCCGGTAGTAAAATTCAATAATCATCAGGTCAAGTATATATTTTCTGTTGACTCTTTCGTACTGTCACTCACTTTATATTTCACCCACTCATATCAGTATATCATAACCCTTTCTTGACAAACTACTTCTTCGATGCGAAAATAAGGCGGCTAATGTCAGAGAAAGAGGGACACCAAACTTCAGACACACTAAACCAACGAGGATGCCCGAGATCGAACTCCAGAAAGGCCCATCAAGTTACGCTGTTCTGGTAGGCCATGCATGCACCCCCCACGCCTATTCACTTCACCAAAGCTACAGCAAAAAGAATCTCCATCACCTCTCGGTTCACCCACAGCTCCAGGTGATGTACCATTGCCACACACTCCAGGCAAGGGATGGTTGTGACATGTGACGATCATCAGCGCCGCTTATTCCGCCATTACTTCGGCGACAGTGAGTAAAACATTCGCACGCATCAATTCCATTTCCATCAAAAAATTATATCATATCTTCAACGATTTATCTCAGCATGTATTTCATATCTTCGTCAAGCTAACCAGCTGGAATAACCTACAATATCTTCGCTAAGTAATATGGTATGTTACAGTACTTGTTCCGAGTTTTTATTTGACATAGTATATAAATCGAGAAGTTTTGTTTAAATTCTTTGTTGAGTCCAATTGTACTATTATAACTTGAGGATTGAACTGGTAATAATTCTTATGAATAATGACAGTTAACATCTACAGCTATTGAAATTAACCATATATTTTCCAAGTTTTACTTATTTTGTATATTGGGTGTGGACCTATTAA
>WYDF02089668.1:0-10919 GCA_009867245.2 Adranes taylori | reverse complement strand
ATATGACCCTTAACGCTGTATGAGACATAAAAACTGCTTTCGCAATGGAATAAATGTTGTTAGCAGTGGCGGGTACGCATTATAATTTTTGGAGGGGCTCGAAATGATTATTTTATTTAGAAATTCAGTTTTAAAATTAGAAGACTGAAATGTCGCTCGCGTATAGTATATTGTATTATACGTCGAATGAAAGTACTGCCATCCCCGGAAGTGGTATACGCTCAATGTTGCCACATTTAAAATTTCACAAACTTTATTCTATAGACCATCAAAGCTCGTTCAATTTTATTTGAAACATGTTTTTTTCTAAAATTACAACTAAGTTATATACACGGTATTTTTTGTTTTGTAAAGTTTGCGATCGATTTACTTAAGACCGGTTATTGTACTACATTAAATATCGCGGTTCCTATGAAAGTTGAAAAAATAAAACTTGGGGAACAAGTGTAAGAGCCAGGGACCTCAATTTTTCGCAAAGCGGACATGAAGAAAGAGTGACTCAAAAGCGATAGTGGGGAAAAATGAAGTAAAAAGCGGCAGCAGACCGGGCCGAAGCGCACCAGACTGCTCTTTTAGAAGTTGGCTGAAAAGAGAGTCAGGAGGATCGTAGGCCGCGGTAAAGCGGACAGCGAAGTTGTCCGCGCCGTAGGCAAATATGGGGACCGGGGGATTCATGGATTAGACTAATGTTTTTTAGTTTACCCTAAACACTATTGTGCTAATTGAATCTAATAGACGACTTAAAAGGTGACAATAAAAACTAAAATGTGCAACTTTTGTTTTATGCAGGATGTAACAAAACGTGAAACGACCTGTATATGAAAGATGGGGTGGCGATCACGTCCACGAATTTTCACTTTCATATACCATAAGCGAAATTTTAGGGTCCATTTTCTCGAAAAGTTTCGAAGATATTTTTTTTTAATTTCTTGTGTCAAAGTTCCTTTAATATTTAAGGGATTAAACGAGTTTAAAAAATCGCACGTCATAGCACCGGAGTAATTTGACCTTGAAAAAAGAGTACTACCCTAAATATATCGGTTCCTATGGAAGCTGGAAAAATTGAACTTGAGTAACTTATGTAAGACAAGGTACCTCAATTTTGCCTCGGTGAACAGTTGAATATACTAAACTTATTTTGAGCAATAAAAATGTTTTTCAAAAAGTTTTTAGTAACACGATGTATATTTTCCTATACTTTGATAGCCCTTGTGATATGCTTTACAATGATAGCACATATGATGGGTCTAACTCTTATAGTTCCAAATATATAGCCCTAGTCACTTTAAAAAGTCTTTATTTGTTATTACGGTAATAGATTATCAATAAGAATTGCATATTGAATACATACAGATTGCATATGATTGACAATTGTTTTTGCTTTTAACATCTATCTTACACCTTATTGGCCTTTATTTTCCCACGGTCATATGTCATATATTTTTAAATGAAACAAAAGACGATTGGTTTAATTCGTAGGTGATTTTTAGGTCACGCAAGTTTTGTTTAATTTAATTTACTCTAAACAACACTTTTCCAGGTGCTTAGCAGACTGGAAATTTCAATAAATAACAAAAAGATTGATTGCACTGGGCATCTTCCTTGATATTGCGGGAACCTTCGACAAAACCTCCTTGAATCAAGAAGATGCGTGGCAGAGCGAGTCGTCGATACAACCTGCTGCAGGTTGTAAAGTCTATGCTCGAGAGCAGAATCTTACATGTCGAACTTGCTGGGGAAACAATTTGTGCGAGGGTGTCGAGGGGCTGCCCACATGGCGGGGTTTTATCCCCGCTCTTGTGGTGCTCTGTAGTTGACGAGCATACACCATTGGGTATGCGGATGACATTTTCATCATAACCCAAGGAAATTCAATTCAACTGTTAGGGACCTTATGCAAGGAGCGCTTAACGTGGTTGAAAAATGGACAACAATAGAGGCTGGAACATTAGTCCTCAGAAAACTTCGGTTGCACCGTTTACCAGAAGAAGGAATCTAGACGACTTAGGAAGGCTAGAACTTCATGGGACACAAATATCGTTGCTGGGGGAAGTGAAGTACCTTGGAGTCATATTTGATTCCAAACTTACTTGGAATCTGCAAATTGATAGAATAATAGAAAAAACGGTTATAGCTTTCACAGTTATAAGACGTATGTACGGGAAAGCATGGGGGCTGAAACCTTGCTTGCTGCACTGTCTGTACAAGTCGGTTATTAGGCCATCCAAAACTTACGGAGCACTGGTGTGGTGAAAAAAACACTCCAGACTAAGACAATCCAGAAAATGTCCTCCATAGAGAGAACGACATGCCTTACTATAACAGGAGCTGCGCAAACAACTCCTACGGCGGCGCTTGAGGTGCTGCTCGATCTTCCGCCTCTAGAATTGATCATACAAGCAGAGGCGGAAGCGGCACTCCATCTAAAACTAATATACCGAATTTGGCAAAGAAAGTAGACATTAAGATTAAAGGGGATGAAATACTTGAAATGAAATGAAATCGGACTCTATATCTCCAGTCTCCAATGTACACAGAAACTATGAGGTTATCATAGATTCAGGTTTGTGGAGAGAAGACCCTCCTATCTTTCCGGAGTCTGCTCTAATCTGGTTCACAGACGGTTCAAATGCTTCGGGAAATACGGTAGCAGGGATATACGGAGAATGACCGACATGCAGAATGTCCTATCCTTTAGGTAGATTTGCAACAATCTTTCAGGCCGGAATATATACAATTCTCTATTGCGTTAAGGAAAACATAAAAAGGTAATACAACAAAAAACGTATTTTTATAGTAAATAACTGTCAGGGGGCACTTCAGGTGCTTAACAACGCCAGAAACAAATGCACTATTAAAAGGAAATTTCTCGAAACTTCATCTTAATGTACTCGATTCACAATACTTCGCAACTACTACACCAACATCTTTAAGAATTGAAACATTTCTTAGGTCCTCTTTCATTTCTGTAGACGTTTCTGAATCTCGTCTGTTATAAAAATTGATCAATATTAATTTGAAGATCATAGCTCTATTTTGTTTTTCAGGAATTTAGTACAGAATCCGTTTGTTTGCAATTGTCATCTAGCTTGGTTTTCAGAATGGTTGAAATCCAAAGGACTTAGCGGTTCAGCGCCAAAATGTGCGATGCCTTTAAGAGTAAAAGATGTACTAATAAAAGAGTTACCGCAGAGCGAATTCAAATGTACCAGTAAGTTTAAATATGATTTAATACTTGTTAGCTTAGGTGTAATGTACCAAATTCTACTATTGTAGGTGAAAATGATCAAGGATGTTTGGGTGAAAATTATTGTCCTCCAATGTGTTCTTGTACCGGTACAGTAGTTAGATGTTCTAGAGCTAAGTTGAAAGAAATTCCTAGAGGTATTCCTCCAGAAACATCAGAATTGTAAGTATATTTAATATTTGTTTGTAATGTATTTTTTGTTTTTTCATCAAGGTCAAAAATTATCCTTTTGGAGGAACTGTTGTTATGGGAAATTCTGCAAACAAGCGTAAAATTGTGCTTACATTTTTAAATTACTTTTAATTTACTACCTGAAAAATCCAATATGTTTATAACTACGAGATTAATACTATATCGTTAATACTCTCTACATTTGGACTACGAACATAGTCCCAGAAGTACCCGACTTGACGTGTAGATTGCGGTTGTTATTTGAAAGAATGAGTTTGATAGAAAGAACCAACCATGTAAAGCTTAAGTTTGAAATTTGACGACACTATGCTGTTTAGTATTTGTTCGCCAGCCATCAATAGTGAACACGCTCAGTACATTTATAAACAGAAAAAAAATTAGTCACCGTTATGTGTTCAACGGCATCATTTCAAAGGCATCAGTCTAACCTGGCGGAGTCTGCTTCTTTGTTTATAACAGTAAGATATTGGGTGGCAGAGTTTAAACGAGGCCATTTGAGCTTGCAATGCGAACATCGTAGAGGTCCAACAAATGAGGGGACCACACCAGAAATGCTGAAGAAATTCCACAAAACTGTATTGGATGACCGTCGACTAAAGTGCGCGAGCCTAGTTGATATGGTAGGCATTTCAAAAATTACTGTACATTGTATATTGATTGAAAATTTGGAGATGAGAAAGCTGTGCGCAAGATGGGTGCCACGATTACTTACAATGAAACAAAAACAGCGGCGTGAGAATGTTTCAATTGAGTGTTTGACGTAGTTTCAATCGAGTGAATAAAACATGGGTTCATCACTTTACACCTGAGACAAAGGAACAGTCAAAACAATGGACTGAAAGAGGATAATTAGCTCCAAAGAAGGCGAAGACAGTTCCATCTGAATGCAAGGTCATGGCGCCAATGTTTTGGTATGCACGTGGGATAATTTTCATTGATTACAATCAACAGCAAGTATTATGCGAACTTATTGCAGCGGTTGAGTAATGAAAGCAAGAAAAAAGAAACGGTCGTATTTGGCGAAAAAGAAAGTTCTGTTTCATCAAGACGATGCAACAGTTCACACATCTATTATCGCGATGACCAAAGTTAGGGTTCGGATTGATTTAACATGCACCCTACTCGCCAGATTTATTCTCAATATAAACATGACATCGAAGCTACTGAACATTGCTGGGAAAAATGTATCGAGTTAAAAGAAGACTATGTAGAGAAATAATGATGTTTTCTCAAATTTTTTGTGTTTTGTTTGTTAGACCGGGTACTTTTGGGAATACCCTCGTAGTCTGCACGTGAAAATGCTTTTTGGGTGTGAAATCTGAAATCATTTTGGATTTTCTGATAGCAGATTTGCTGTCTCTACATTTGGACTTCTAAGGTAGAATTTCCGTGCGAACAATCCAATATTTTTCTTCTACAAAGGTTTGCGCAATTTTTATTTTGAGGAATTCTGTAGGGAGTAATCATTCAAAGCATCATCTGCTAATTTTGTGGCTTCTTTCAAATCTTGACTTTTCAACTGCAATTCCCGACTTCCAGAAAATATGATGAAAATATGATGCCAATTCTTAATGTCTTCTTAATGTCGCTTCAAGCGCTGTCTGTGCCGTTTTTATTAATTATGGTCTCCCCTCTAATTAGCCTACCAGGACATCTGTGTGCAGATTTCACTAATTGCTTCTAGTCATGATTACTGCGCCTGTCTACATATATAGCAGTAAAGCCCCACACGCTGCACACCCGATATTGATTTTGATCGTAATTCACCTATAGAGAATTAATCGACTTCATTATAGGAAAGTTGAAATTCAATCGTTGAAGTGTTATTCAAAAGTTGAGAAACTTTTCGTAAAAAGTCTCGATCCTTCCACAGGTTTTATTTCTTCGGAAGCTTCAATCACAGACTATTGAACATGTACCTAAATTACCAGAAGAAAGATTGACCTTATATCTACTTATAAAATTCGCCACTCATTGTTCGAACTCTTTTGTATCCTCGACCATACATGAATCTATATCTAAATTTGCCTAGAGACGTCAGTGACTGAAACCAAATCTATGGAAATCATCGCAGATATTAAATTGTGAGTCCAAGATACGGAAAATTGTGTTCTACGCTAGAAATATCAGCCGATGCATTTGCAAAAATAAGAATCTTGTCGCTTCATTCAATTTATTAATAATTTTCTGTTTAACTACAAATTTCGACTATCTTGTTTTGAATTGTTTTGTCAAGTTTCTTACATGTTTTGGAGCCCACAATTTTTTTATCTTATAATTATCTTTCCTGTCCTTTCCTTTTTGCTTGTCAATTTTGAGACCAAGAGGTTTACATTTTTCGAGTTCAATATTATTTAAGCATTCAACAACAAAAATGGATTTTTTATGGTAGTCAAGGTTCTCGTTATTATGGAAGGCTTCTTTTGTGTGTTTCCAAATGTTGAACAGCTTCATAACGAGCATTTTCAGATTTTTTTCTTTCAATATCCATCATTTTGTGTGGCAAAGTATTTTTTTGGCACCATTTTCTTTGGAAAACACAATTTTTTAATTATTGGCTTCGGAAGTTGAAACATGATCTGTGGAACCAAGGTATTATCAATTATTTTGAGTAATTCATCTAGGTTTCTTGAATTTTGGGGATTGTCACAACAACGTCTATGGCGTTTTTAGCGAAAAGTATAGTAGCATTTTGCCTTGTTGAATTATGAGAAGTCCATGGACTATCAGGAATTACCGCGTCACTATTAAATAAAGTGCTATGTATGAATAAATATTAGTAGATTAAATAATAGGAGCGGAAATTTTGAACACTCTCTCCACCCCCTCTTTCATTTCTAGAGATTCTGGATCCGCCATTGTAACCGCGCATTTACGTATGTATTTATGAAATTATTCAAAAATATTTTAGTAATAATCGGAGAACCAGAAATAAAATAGTTAAAACTTGTTAAAACATATATTGTAATGCTTTTAGGTATTTAGATGTAAATGAAATCCAAAGTATACAAGCAGATAGAATTAGCCATCTCAAGTCATTAACAAGACTGTAAGTATTTTTCCATTTTTTAAATGTTTATCTTTTGATTAAAATGAGTAATTTGAAATATATGAATATTTTTAGTGATTTAAGTAATAATCAAATCGGTATTTTATCCAACAACACATTTCTAAATTTATCAAAATTATCCACTCTTATAATTAGTTATAATAAATTGCAATGTGTGCAAAGAGAATCTTTAAGTGGAATGAAGTCATTGCGAATTATGTAAGTTATATTTCGTGAAATATATTTGATTGGCATTTAATTAATTTAAATATTTTCAGTTCATTGCACGGAAACCAAATATCAATGATACCGGAAGGTACTTTTGCAAATTTGAAGTCTATAACTCATATGTAAGTAATAATTTTTTTTACTGAAGCTTTCAATTGATATCGTTTTAAAATTCTGATAAAATACAACTAAATATTCATGTTTCGTGGCCCAAGCAACAATTACATTTTTACTTTTTTGAAAACCCCAGAGGTTTATTAAACTTTGGATTTTAAAAACTTTTTTAAAGTAAACGTAAGACGCCTCGAGAAAAACTACATAATCCTTGAATTTATACAAAATTGACAATTTCTAAAAAGGTATTTTCGAAACTGCATTTGGTATCTTTGGGTTAGATGTTATTTTCTAAAGAAAATCACTTCTAGGACTCCTCCAATTCTTCCATTCATCCCCGAGTAATATATAGAGAATCATTAAGTAGCTTTACGCATTTAGTAAAATATAGATAGCTATTAATAGGATCTTTTTTGAGAAAATGTGGTAATCTAATACTAAGTTTAATCTCAATATCATTTAAATGCCAATAACTCTTAAGAATTACATACAAAACTAATACTAAAACCGCAATAATCAATAAATGTAATATAACAAAGTCAACAAGTAACAAAGTCAAGTGATATTCCAGTAGAAATATGTAATTCTGGAATTACAAATAGAGCAACAGATCTAGTCTAAAAATATTAATCAATAAAACAAAAATGACGAATGTCAAACGAAATAATCAAACTGAAAATAAACTTTAGAAATCTAATAAGGAGTACGTTTACAACGAAAGACATTTTGTTATTTAAATAAAAGACATAAATACGATGTTCAGACCATAATTCGAAAACAAAATAATTACTATTTACTGAAAGTACAGAATAATGTAATACCGAATATATCGAAAGAGAATAATATTTTATATGTAATATTTTATTGAATAATGGTGAATGTTTAGTGTCTCATTTGTACTATGAACCAAAGCATTCACCATTAATTATATTTTAACTGCAGAAAGGAGTTTTTAAAAAATCGTAAATGCACCTGATTATTAATATAGAAGACATGTAACTTGTTTTTATTAATAAAGGAATCAATGTAATCCTTTAATCCTTGCAAGTGTTGGCGCATCAAACTTTCCATGTACCCCTGAATGTGGGTTAAACTGCGCTATATATTTCAAGGAGTTCGAGGCGTTCACTCAATTAGAACTCTATGTTTTTGGTTCTTGCATATAGTTCCAAGGTGCAACATTTAGATTTTTTCTTCGAAAAATCTATAGGTCTGTCAAACTTTGGAGTATTTTGGCATCTTTTATTTAAGTAAACGTAAGTAGTCTCGAAAAACCTACATAATCCCCGAATTTATAGAAAATTGACAAATTCTAAATAGGTATTCTGAAAATGGCATTTTTTAAATAACAGTAGCCGATATTTTCTAAAGAAGATCACTTGTAGGACTCGCACTCCTCCAATTCTTCAATTAAACCCCGAGTAATATACAGATAATTATTAAGTACCTTTACGCGTTTAGTAAAATATAGATAGTTGTTAATAATCATTCATGGACAACTAAAATTGTCCTGCGAACCACTCGTAACCCGCGAACCACTTGTTGAGAAAATGTGGTCTAATCTAATGCACTGTGGTACTTTTGTAATAATTTGCAGCCTGCTAAGACATTTTTACACTTCTCACATAAGATATGTTTTGAATTGTTTTCCTCTATTGCTCATTTCCTTTATACTAGACAACAATTGTTTGCTTTATTTATTAATTTCCTTGTCTTGTTTTATTTTTGTTATCTCACTAATTTTTTTTATTTATTTTGGTTTTTGTTAGTTACCACTAGCATATTATTTGTACTACTAAGTCATTATATGGTCGTAATTAATGGCATGCAAACAGGCTTGAGATACTTACATCAAAATGACGTGAATTTATTGTCTTTCGCTACAAATAAGATTATATTTTTAGAGCATTGGGTGCAAATCCATTGTATTGTGATTGTAATTTGAGATGGTTAGCGGATTGGGTCAAGGTGGATTATGTAGAACCAGGAATAGCACGCTGTGGTGAACCAACTACTATGAAAGACAAATCGATTTTATCTACACCATCCAACGCATTTCTCTGTAAAGGTATTTCGTTATAATTTTTGATGATGTTATTATTAATCTCTGAACTATTTTATTTTTAACATCAAGAACGCTGAGAAAAAGAGACCGAAATTATGGTAGTGTTTTAATGATTACTGTATTATTTTTCACGAACCAATAGAGTAAATTCAGTGATTTGGAGAGTGTGAAGACAGAATAAAAACTGCTAATTCTTTAATCCTCGTATTTGTTTTCTAAAAGCGTAAGAAATTTAATAAGTTAATATAATTGACTAAAACGCAATTATTGGGCATCAATTAAGCACGACATTTACTCTATTGCTTCTTGAAATTCAAAGAATTGTTTTTTATTATAATCTATCACATTAAAGGTACGAATTTAATTTTTGAAACATTTTAGGAAAAGTGAGCAACGAAATATTGGCTAAATGTGATGCATGTTACACGTTTCCATGCGAGAACGATGGCAAGTGCCTATCTCTGCCAGAAAGAGACTACATGTGTAATTGTGCACCCGGTTATCATGGAAAGAATTGCGAGTTTATGATAGACGCATGCTATGGAAATCCTTGTCGCAATGGAGCAAGTTGCAAAGTTTTAGAAGAAGGACGATTTAGCTGTGTTTGTAATCCAGGTTATAATGGTTTGAGATGCGAAACAAATATCGACGACTGTGAAAATAATAAATGTCAAAATAATGCTACATGTATAGATCAGGTAGAAGCTTATCAATGCAAGTGTCCTCCAGGATTTATGGGTAATTATATTAAAATAGATTAGATCTTAAAATCGCTTAGGTTTTTTAGATTAGACTAGATTTTTTAAATAGATTAGATTTTTTCGCACGAAAAATGGATACTATTCCAAATCTGAACGAATCGTAGGTTACATTTGGGGCTCAAAAGTCTTTATCTGAAATATTATCAGCAGTTCCGTATGTAGGATAATTCAAAAAAAAATTTTAATCTTAAAGTTTTTCAGCCGTTAATTGCATATTTGAATCCGCCTCTACGCAAAACAATTTTTTCCATCAGATAAAAATTTAGATTTTAAAGACGTTAAAAGCTTTGACATTGTATAAAGTTTATAAACAAAATTTGAACTTTAGCTCAAAAGTTAATAAATTATTAAACCTAGCTTAATATACCGAATAATATAAATAATGATACATTTGAGCGATTCTATTATTATTACATTTAACTAAATTTCCCTTTTTTCAGTTTTTTTATCGGGTAATATATTTGTGATATTATTAAATTTATAACTGTAGGTGAATTTTGTGAAACCAAAATACCGTTTTGTACGGATCACTTTAATCCTTGCAAGAACGACGCTAGATGTGTGGATCACGATACGTATTACACATGCGAATGTTTACCTGGCTTCAAAGGGGAAAATTGCTCAATTAACATCGATGATTGCGAAAATCATATGTGTCAGGTTTGTATTGTCTTATATTTATTAAGCCTGTTTTTCATAAGTTAATATTTGTTTCAAGACTGAAAATATTATTCCTCTCTATTATTTTGTTTATTTTCATAAACAATTTATTTATGATTGCTCTATTTTATGAATTATTTGTTCTTTCTATTTACTCATTTTTTAATTTATATATCTGCTTTTTTTCTTGTTTGAAAGAAGTATATAATGCAAGAGCTCTTAGATTTTTGACTTGATCTGTAGTAGTATAACATAAATAAGGAGTAATAGTATCCCTAATAAAAAGAGTACCCATAATATAAACTTTTATGGTCATGAGCCTTACTTGCGGCTCAATGGATTCGCTTTGTTTGATTTTTTAGACGACCTTAATTCTTCGTTTAATTTTGTAACTTATTTTCTGAATTGGAATTGGAATTTAAACATTGTGTTGTTAGAGAATTGAGTCTTATTAAAGCAGAACCCTAATTATGTTATTCACTACCATATTGCTTTTTTCATTCTGTTGTAACATCTAATGCTCTGCATGAGATGCATCGGGTGGGAAAGAAAAAGGCTTGTTTCTGTTATTGTATGCAAATTTATACTGTAGGTAAACATATA
>WYDF02089657.1:0-10919 GCA_009867245.2 Adranes taylori | reverse complement strand
ACAGTGATACAAATTCTAATTTTTGCCTTACGCATACTTTCAAATGACTTACTTATTACACAGAATATTTGAAAAGAGTTGATCCAAATGAATGGACTAATTTCATTGGGAACATGACAATTATGCAATGATTTTAGTCCTGTTTGAAATTGAAAGGGTAGGGGAGCTTCTATGAAAATATATGAAGAACGATGGGAATAAAAAATGTCCCCTCTTATAGTCTTGGGAACGAAAAAAGACTATAAGAGGCCTAAACATTCAAGTCATACTATGGTATTACTTCATGGAACTCTCCGAATCATATAATAGGGCCTCGTAGTCAAGCTATCCGCCGTTTATGTCGGAAAATTTGTTCTATTCGAATGATTTTGATGCTACTTTATTTAAAACATCCAAAATCATTTTAGAAATACTAACATTTTTGAATTATCTTGTATTTGACTTCTAATTGGTAATTGAATTCAGTATTGCTTCTTCCGCTCTGTATATTGAAATTCATTTAAACAATATTGGCATAAAATAAAAATAAAATAGCTTAATGCTTGTTACAGGATCTCCTGGAATTTTGCTGTTCTCAGCAGTGCATTGGAAAGGTTGTTTAGGGCCAGAGAACTATTTCACAATAACAATCACACCGATTCTGGGAAGGTAAGTTACAACAACTCAATGATTCTGTTATCTTTGTTTGAAAGATTGCTTTTGACTGCAGTAAGCGATTATCATAGATAGAATGTTAATTATGTACAGCTCTTCATAGTGACTTTCCTTTTCCTACTAATATATAACTTTATAAGAGTTTATAAGAGTCTTACACACTATAAGTTTTATCATATATTTTAACATACTTTATTATATGGGTACCTATAATATGCCAACAAAATTACATTATCTCTAATAAGATGTCCCATAAAGAAAAGTCGGGTTGTCCCGCACCTTAAATGAATTACAAATATATTAGATTTATAGAAAATAATTTTAATGAATCTTATCAAAAATTAATAATAACAGTTATTCTTATGTACAGTAAATAAATTTCTGTCTATATTTTAATCTTAAAATCGAACTGCTTCAATTATATTAAATAAAAATTGGTCACAGCAAACATTTACAACAAATATATGAAAAATAATTTGGCGTTAATTTTTTGGCAACGCAGAAGGTGAAAACTAAGATAACTGGTAAGTGGTAGATAACTGGTCCCGGACATAGTAATTAATGATGGCTCAACCGTATCTTGGCTTAAAGGCGTCACAATTATAATGAATATCTGAAGAAACTATATAAACACAGTCTTCATGGAAACAGTCTTTGAATTCATAGCACTGAATCCCATCTTCTCCAAAAGTTTCTTCACATATGATGCAGTCAGTCTCTTTTCCTCAATCTTCTTTGGAAAAACTACTCTGAATATTTTTCTTTGTGCTTTTTTATTTCTTTTGCTTCGTTTTCTATATTTTCCGTTTTCTTTGCTTTCATTTTCTTTATTTTTAAGGTCTAGACGACATATATCTTATGGTCAAGATGATAAATTCTCACCCTTTTGGGTTTCCAAGCTCGTGTCATAAAGCGTTCTTTTTTTTGACTCATCAGGAAATGGTGAGAGCTGTTTTAATGTGCTGGTTGAAGGTACTGGTTTAGGTGCAGACAATGTGCGATTAGTGGCAGACACTGGCGATTAAGTATAGACTGCTGAATGCTGATTGGGAATATTTTGTTTGGAAACAACTTCTTGAGCAGCGTCTGCCATCAATAATGCTAAAAACACTACACTACAGTCAGTAAAGATTTCAGGGTTGAAAGGATAAATTCCTGTACATTTGAACCCATTTTAAACTCTGTCAGGCCTAGCTGCTTTGTTAAAGGTTTCTAAAACAATGGCAGCAATAGAATAATTAGTGACTTTAGCCGTAGGATATCGTCTCATCCGAGCTGAACTTGCAGGTGCATATTCTATAACTGCCAACTCTTTAAGACTAGCATGACCATCCAAAATTAAGCGAACAGGATCTTTTGTGTTGGCTGAAATGCTGTTTAGAATGCTGCAACAATTGCAAAGACATGTTACTGTTTATCCACCCAAACTTATGTGGAATAGCAATACTTTTGGGAGGAGCTCTTAACATCAACCGACCGTTCTCATCTATTCTCTTCCGAGGAAAAATTAAAAATGGAAGTATAAAAAAATGGTCAGTGACATTCATTGCAAAAGTTAGAGTGACATTTCGACCTCTATCTGAAGATGTTAATTTGCCAACTATATGTTTCCTTTTTATTGAAATAACTTTATCATATATATGCACAATTGATGTTTCATCGGCATTCTAAATACGAGGAGGGAATTTATATATTGTCTAAGGTGATTAGCTGGTCAAAGAAACGGTTAGCTTATGGTTTATTGAATCCAATAGCTCGCGGAAAGCTATTCGATTCGCGAGTTCTTAAAACAATATCTGGATATTCTTTTTTAAGACTGTAAAGACTTTCCGCCAGATCAAATGCTAATTTCAAAAACTCCTTCCTATTTAATGACAGCAGACGATTGTTAAGTTCTTTAACACGTTCATAAAGTTGTTTAGATAAGTTCTTAGAAAATGTGGATTCAAATCGTCCCAACTTCGGCTGGAAAGCAATCTCTTTGCCATTTTTCAGAACTTTCAGGTGATCATGAAGTGAGCTTCTTGGTACATCATATCTGTCTGCCGTTTGTCTTATTGCTAATTTGCCTTCCATCACATATTTAACTGTCTTTCATTTTATTTTGGTCCCATTTTCTCTATTACCATTATTCCTCTTATTTCGGAATTTCAAGACTTTCTATAACAATAGAAAGGCCATTTTAAAATGCTTTCCATACACAAGTAATTAATGAAACATTGTACCGTTAGAATAAATATTGCGAAATTCTAAACTTAAAACAATGTCCGGAGGTACCCAACATTATCGTGTTCTGGGGGTACCCGACTGCTATCATGCAACATTTTTAGTACACAGTTCCTAACCCCGTTCTTTCTCTATATTTTTTAATATTGACTTCTCCTTTTTTATTCATTACCTTCCTCCCGTCTTACCGTATATCATTAACTATACGCACGCGCTTCTACATATTACCTTTCGCTTTTTAGCATTTCTTCCGCACTCTGCTATTTCTCCATTTTTATGCTTAACAATATAATAGTAGTACTGATAATTACAGCGATCTTGCCTACATATTATACACATGCGCATATAATGTGCCATCGAATCATTCATGTTTTTAGATGTACTCAAGAAAAAAAATTGTTTTATATGTATATATGTGAACCATATAGCGGAACCCTAGAATAAGAAGCGTGATTTTAAATGAGATAATATCTCTTCTGGATATTTATTTGTCTAAGAAATTATTTAAAAGTTCTTAGACCATTAATTTTATCCGTAATTTATTATAGACCGTGACCGAATTTATATATCCAGTGTAATAGTACCTAATAGTAATCGAGTTGTGAGTGCCGCATGGCCATCAAGAAATTGATGTTTCCATGAAATATGTACATGAGCAAGAATTGGTGGGTGTATCCGGTTTCAAGACAGGCGCCCGAATCCTAAATAGGGCAGGTCTAAATTCCATACATTTTTTAACTATGCATATTCCTAAATTTTTATAGCAATGTGTGATATCACTGTTGCCATTAACTCAGCAGTCAGTCAACCTATGGTATTTAAGATACAAAATCGTTTTAAAGATATAATCACAGTTAATTTGTTATCAAGTATTATTAAATTTCCAGTAACTGTGCACCAATAATTAAATGGGACCAGAACAGCCATAACTATTTTATTTGAAAAGGAAGGGATTTCATAGCGTTCCTTTGCAAGTATTATTTGATGTGAACCACAAGTTGATACAATAACACAATACTTTGCACATTTTTTCAGTAGGGTGATTTAGGGTGATTGGGTTGAATTAGTGTCCTGATGATCATCTCAGATCTCCGCACTTCCGTGCCTTGTTTAGGTCTGTCACTTTCAACTCTGTTCTTAGATAACTATTCCTTAGATACCAGGGCACGTATGCACACGTTCCCACTAGTTTTTTTATGAGCTATTGTCACTCTTTCGACAGTTTTTGGATCAGCATTGGTCCAGAGTTGTTGACCATAACATAATATAGGTTCCATTATTACCCTCAGGATACTCGTACGACTGTTAATGCTCAAACAGTTGCTCTCTAGTAACACTGTTCGTACTGTGATTGCTTTCTTTATTGCGTAACCGGCCCTTCTTTTGATATGCTGTTTACACGTTAGTAGTCTATCTAAAGAACAGCCCAAATAGGTGGCTTTTCCTTTAATTTTGATTTAGTTGTAACCAAATTGTATTGCTTTGAACAGTTTATTCTTGTTTCCGAAATAAACTACCTCCATCTTGGAAGTGTTTAATCTTATTTACCATCATTGCAGTATTTCCCAACTTTATTTAAGGCCATCTTCAGTTTGCTTGCCGCTACATGTAGGTTGACTCCTTTATCGAATATTGCTATGTGGTTAGCGAATTGCTGTAGATGTGGTCTTTCGTTCCTTTGAATTTTTGAGGCAGATCATAACTGAATACGTTGCGTAATAGAGGGCTCAGTGGGACGCCCTGTGGAAGCCCTTGTTTTGCTGTTCTCCATTCCGATAGTTTATTGTTGATTTCCACTCTAAATTTTCAATCCGTTAAGAATGACTTGATTGTGGCTATCAAATCCATGCATAATTGTATCATCTTTAGTTTATAAACCAGACTCTCGCTCCAGACTCTGTCGTATGCCTTTCCTACATCGAGAAAGGCGCAGTTCTGCCTGTTGTGGAAATTTCTTTCTCTCGGTTTCCTTTTAAAATTGCAGCTTGTTGGATTTCTGCCAATTTGCTTCTGAATCCAAGCTGATTTGCTGATCTCCATCTTGTTCTTGATTATTCTTTCAGCTATTTAAGTATCAGAGATATGGGTCTTCCATTTTTAGGATCAGATAGATCCTTATCTTTCTTTGGTGTGGTAACCACAATAGTTCTTTTCCATCTGCCCACGATAAAAAATGTGAAATTATGGCGCCGAATATTGACGTTAATAGCAGTACTACATTCGTAGGAAGTAATAATTGAATTGCCTTGGTTGCCGTCCTTTGCCTAGGCTTTTCTAGGGTTTAATTTACTTATTGCAGTTTGGACATCAGTTGGTTTAAGCCACTCTTCTTTGTTAGCTCAGGGTCTATGTGCCGATATTTTGGCTTCACTACAACCACTTCCAAACCATTGTCAGTTGAATCATTGTTTGTAAATTGTTGCTCTAGTCTAGGTAGTTTGCCAGAGTCTCCGCTTTCTGTTCGTCTGTATAGACCAATCCACTTTCTGTTTTTAAAGGAGCGTTAGTGTTTTCTCCTCTCCCAACTGATTTGAGAAATTTCCAAAACTTACCTTTCTCTTCATTGGCATCTTCGATTTGGCTTCTCCAGTTTTCTTGTTTTTTGTGCTCAAGGGAGCTTTCAGCTCTCTTTTGTAATCTTCGATATTGCCTTTTCTAGCCTGATCCCTACCGCATTCGGATTTCTAGTCTGAACCCACCGTTTTATCGCGTTCACACAGTCTTTTAATTTCTTTTTTCCTCTACACCCAAGCCCCACTTGTTTATTCAGTCAGTTTGGCACGTCAGTTTCGCATTGTTCTAGGACATACTGAATTCCTGTATTTCAGCTGCGTTGGTTATCATATTGTAGTCTCCATACTGTAATCTCTCCTAATTTTCTTCATTTAGAAATGTATTGTGGCCAATTTGTATTGCGCAGCTGAGATTCGGTATTGTTTTAAGTATATTGCCTTAACATTACCACTAACTACATTTGATCTGAGTCTAATGCATAGTACCCTTTACTTTTCAAATTTGAGCTTAACTGGTGTGTTATATAAAAGTGTATTACGTCTCCACGCCCTCGTGTCGGTACATTCGTGCAATCTTCTGGGACATGTATGTTAATACCAGTAACTTTGCGTTCAAATTTTGCGATAGCAATACCATTATTATTGTTTCCGCTCTACGATTGTCGTTTCGTGGCTGGGTACTCTCACAAGGTCCGTCTCTAATATAGTATTTTCCGGTGGTGTTTATTACAGTTTAAAATCCTACCGACTCACTGATAACTAAATCCAATCCAAGAGTTGAACAGCACACACTATTTCTGGACAAAATTGCCGCTGTACCTCCAGGCCTACCTACTCGGTTTCTCCATGTAATCCTGCCAAGAGTCGCAATTCTTCAAATCTATTTCCGACACTAGGAGTGTCATTATGTCCTGCACTCTCAGGAATAATTCCAATTACCCAAGGTCCCTGGTTTTGAGCCCATTTGCGTCCCAGGTTGATATGTAAATTGCTTTTCTAATTGAACCTATTGTTGCTTGTTTTGAATAAGTCTTTTAAAACTTTCGCCAAAATTTCTTTTAACATCTCTCTGATTTCATCTTTTAACTAATGTTTAACTTTATCTGCGTAACTCACGCCGTTTTTCCTTTTTGCTGCTTAAGGTTTCTTAGCTTTCTCTTCTTCTCCGGCCTTCTTTTATATTTTCCAGATGGAAGCAGCATTTTAGTTTGTTAGCTGGATGATCTCGCATTGTAGAGGTAACTTCTTAGGATATTGGCAGTTGTAGGAGGCATGACCTCCATCACATTTAAAGCAGAATTGAGCCGCTGTACACCTATATTGCACATGCGATATTGCATTGTTTAGTTCTCGTCGCTTTCCTTTTGGTTTCAACAGTTACAACTTAGACTTGGAAAAGCTTGGAAAACCACTTTTTATGGAATTGTATGTTAGACCTTTGTCTTTTAGATCTTTCTCGATATCTCTTACCTCCAGACTTTGGGGTACCCCTTGTAAAACCACTTTTAATTCCTTCTTGTGATTGGAAGGTGTAATAAGATTCATTTTCTCAATGAGCTTTCTAAGTTGACGAAAATCCTCCGGTGTTGCCGTATGGTATTTTGTTTCCCTGTCTCTTAGAAACACTGCTGTTACCTCAATCTTGTTGTGTTTGATGTCTTCTTTAATTTCTTTGTAACACTCACTGATGTGAGTCATTAACGGGAGTGGTTTCCCAGCTTGAGCACCCCTGCAGTTTATCTTGTATTGTTTTGTGACTGTTATTTCTCCTGGGAAGTAAAATGATATAATCATTATCCTCTTCTCTTGTTTCTCCCTCATCTGACAATATACAAACTGAGTTATCTGTGGGTACATTTTGCTGATTTCTTCTGGATAACATATTGCTCCTTTCTTTTATTGAATTAGTTCCCTCTAGTCCTCTGGTCATCCTCTGGTCATCATCATCTTGTGATGAGGATTCAAACTCTTTGTCTGCGTTCCCTTTATAATAGGGATGCTCTTCCTTTAAAATACTTTACACAAATATTATTTATAATTAAATATTTTGCATAAACATGCACAAAATTATTTATTTGTCCTACTTTTAACAAGATTGCTAAAATGACGGTTCCTAACAATAATGGTTAAAATCCGGTAAAGCAAATAGACTTTCCATTTGAATCAATATTACTTCTAATTATTTATTTTTTTAATTGCATGATACAAAATAATCTGTGTGTAAAAGTATAAAAATGTGTAAACGCAGGTTAGAAGAAACTTTGATTGCACAAAACATAAAAACATCTGTGCAGCATTTTGCACACCGTGCAACTTAGAGAGAAGCTATGGTCGCAAGCATTGCTCCAGGTTTTACATTAACAAGACTACTATGCGAACAAACACATACCATATATACGGAAAGAATTGACATTAATGTAGAAATCATAAACCCAGCTTGTGTAAATCCTTTACACACTTATTTATACTAAACGATATTAAAATGAAATTTAAATTTATGAATGGTTTATTGCATTAGATCATATATTGTATAAGGTGCTTTCAATGAAATATATAAATTTAATCTCAACAGAAGTCATTGAATGGAGAGATTATGAAATATTAATAATTTAACTGAGTAGGTGTAAATATTCATATTAATGTTTTCATGTCAGATAATGCAACCGAAAAGGATTATAGCAAATTTTAATAAATAATGCAGAAACGCATTTTTTGTAAAACAGATGTGAAATATTAATATTTTCAAATAAATGTCATCAGCAAATTCCAAAATCAATCTCTTTTACAATTTAAAAACTGGAGTTATATCAAAAATAATGGGGCATAAGTGATCTTAAACAATCATTCTCACTAAAACATTTTCTAAATATCTCGCCAGTATTAAAATTCTACTGTACTTTCTAAATCTGCAAGAACCATTTTTCATCGCATAAACAGACTGAACGCATCTAGTACTATGTCAGTTGTTATATCTGATAACAGAGAATGAAAGCCAGTAAATTTAATAATTACTATGTAAGTATTATTGAAAACTGTAAAGCAGAAGTGGCAGAATTATACATCAATGCGTAACTGATAAGATAGTGGGGAACAAAATATTATTGACAATAGATATAAGTGTAGAGTCCTAAGTATAATAATAAAGTGATACTTACTCCAATCAATTATCTTAGTTGTTGGAAAATAACAAGTTCTAAGAAAGCAGACAAGCAGAATACACAAAATACTTTCTAGAATGTCTAAATAGTAAAAAAAAGTACATGGCTTTTTCTTTCAGCTCAATAAATCTTTTGGCTTTTTCTTTCACCTCAATAAATCTTTTCATACAGTGAACAGCAATCTCTTATTTATAGAGTCACAAAATATTGAGGTCAAAAAGAGTTAATCGTATTTAGCAAGAAGATCACAAAAACATTAAAGTAGAAGACTTTCTTGTGGAACAGTTTCCTTGTAGAAGGAATCCAAGATACTACACTATTTTTAGTAATGATTTATGATCTTCAATATTTTGCAGTAAGACGCCCAAAATCTGTTTTTATGCAGATGATACAAATATTATTACATCTGGATAGTCGGAAAACCAAATCATTCATGCTAGAAAAGGACGTTTAAAGAAATCAAAAGAATTAGACGTGAAGATGTTACTGTTTTAATTGACTTAACCAATGCAAGATCGTAATTTGTTTATTATACTGTATTATACTGCTTTTTATATTTTATTCTGTTTGTAACATATTTTCTCTTAGATGTGATTCAGGGATGGGTTAGGAATTCGTTTGTTCTAATTTTATAATAAAGTATTCCGTTTCATATATGATGAACAAATTTATAACTACAAGTATTTATAACTACAAATATACGACTCGAAGCGCGATTTTTAAATGACTGACAATAATGTTGATTCTAAATATAATTTAAAATTTATTAGGCTGATCTAGTCTTCTTCCATTAAAAAAAAAATTAAAGCAAATGAAGAGTGACGAACTAAATATGATTTTCGTATTTTATTGTATTATTTGTCTTTAGCTATAAGTACGGTCCTGGAATGAAACTCCAAACTCCTCTTCTGTACCAACGGCGTTGAAGTTGACTGGATTAAATAAATAATTCTTGGTTGAATAATATGTAGATGATGACCGAATGGAGCATTGGCAATGTAGAACCTTATCGAAGCGCTGTTGGCGTAGGATCCTCGTAGATATGGGCGCAGGCGTAGAAATGCATTGATACATTATGACAAGTAGCTTTTTGTTGATGAATAATGATACTGAGGATATTGACTAATAATTTGCGTTGACGGAATGAATATGGCCTCTGCCGAAGTACTGAAATTGGCATCGGTGATGTCCTCGTTATAAGCAACGTCTTCTTCTCGTGAGACTCCATATCTTGCATCAGTGTCAAGGATAATGGGAAAATAAAATGAGAATAAGAATAGAAGAAAATGATAATTATTTGGGAATCGAAAGATTCAGCAGAAGATGTGTCGTCGGATACTTAACCTTTGTTGTTGTCTAGCAGAAGTTGAATTTTATTTTGTTGAATTTTAATTTACTTATTCAATTTTCGTAGATTTAATATGTTGTTTGAATATTTAAAATTTTACAATAGCAATTTAATATCAGATCAACATTGGCTGCGATCATTCTCGCTGACCAAAAGAAATTGACTAGGTCTTATTTAAGAATTAAAGCTTTGGATAGCGCGATTGGCTTCTCGCATGGCTGCGAGAACCCCATCCAAAGACAACAACTCGTAAATTACGTCTCTTCGATCACTGGCCTGGATGGCTCTTTTTATGCGAATTTTCCGGGAAGGAAGCTGATGTATCCGTTGAGTTGTGGCTTGTTGCCTAAGCCGATGGTTTTTGCCGACGTCTGCTGCAAAAGAAGCGGAGTTTGAAAGAAGACTCTGATACAAAATGCATAGGAAGATTATACTTCCGACCAATCAAAAGTTTCTTCCTGATACGTTAAGAAAATTTAAGGATCATACTTGCATTATTTAGTTATCTAGTGAAAATGCAAGTGGTGGTAGTTTATAATAGGTGGTGGTCACACCAGCCGTGGAAATTGCAGCTTGAGCGGCCAAAATATCAAAGTATCTCACAGAAACGCCTCCCTCAATAATACGTTAAAATCCAATCAGATTGTTAAGCGCCAATAGGGTAAAACTTAACGAACATTCAGAGAATTGTGGTAGGATGAAATTTTCTGTCCAAACTTGCATAAGCCGACAAAAGAAAAATATACGTTAACCCGTCGGCTTTCCTCGTTCATAAAAAAACTAGACATCGTAAATTTTAAATACGACAATGCACTTGTGCATAGATGAAACAAGCCGCTTGTCGTTTCGGCAAATACAAAGCTTTTGACGTGATCATATGCCGCTCGCTTCCTATTGATGCGCAAATTGTCTGATGTTTTTATTTGTGTAGATGTGTGTAGTTTGTAGAAGCTGTCGCCCTTGACCATTTCTCCTAGCTTTTATATTTTTATTTTAACGTATTACAATTACATCTTGAAT